>JAPMNZ010955321.1:0-11189 GCA_029875035.1 Pomatoschistus microps | reverse complement strand
ATACGACATTTTGTTAGTAGTCTGAGCAGGGACAGAGAGAGAGGACATCGCAGAGCACCTGGATGTCCTCTCATTTTCAGGCCTGGAGGGACAGTTAAAATGGCTCAGCTCATATAGGGTTAGTTAGGGAAATAATAGCTCAGAGAGTTTTGTATTAATATATAATTGTAAAGATAGTTGAATATTGTTTTTTTTTTAACTCTCTTCTTCTTATTTCTGTACCAAATTCGGAAATATGTCCGTCATTTTTATGATGGAGCCTCAGATGGGAGTGAGTGAGCTGCTATTCATACTGCATAAATAAAGAAAATTAATCTGCAGAATTTTTAGAAATGTGAAGTGTGTACAATGAATAGAGATTGCTGACATAAATAATATTCTCTTTAGTTATGGACTTCAATCAAATGCACAACTGCTATTAAAACTGCTAATATTTAAATTTCTCTATGCCATGGAAAAAAATATTCTGTTTCTCCAGCTAGGACCCGCTGGTAAATTTCGAAGAAGTGCTAATTCATGAATAATAGCTGACCATAGTCTCCTTGTGTGTGACTCATTCCATTAGTGCTAATTTGAATGCATTCTTGTATAATTAATTGTTTCTTTTTAATGGCCCTGTTCAGAAAATCAGGCAGATGTTAATTTGGTCTGATTTTACATGCCGACGACATCAGGATGTGAACTTCTGCAGGATCTCCAGGGGGCGCTATCGAGGAGGTGGGGGTATATACAGTTTGCTGAATGTTGTTATGAAAATGACATATTCAAAACTCGACCTTTTGTCTTCCTATGTTTGATCTCACTTAGAGAAAAAGGAGTTCAGGAGATGAGGGGTCAACTCCACCTACGATCATGCATTAAACCATTTTTTAAATCAGGGGTATCTGCTGCATTGCAATATATGCTAATGTAAGGTGAGATTTCTATGATATGTTTGTGGTGGAAGATGCACTCAAGTCCACAAAAAACTGACAAGTAGTGTCAGTAGTGCTGCCCCTAAGACTCTGCAATGGACAAAGCAAAAGATAATGAGTTTTAATATTGTTATTGCCAATCAGTTGCAAGTTACAATTACCCAAACAGCAGCCTATATCCTGCAGTGCAATAGTTAGACAGGATTTCATTGAATAGATTAAAGTGTTTCCAAGGCAACCGTGCAAAAGTCCAAATGTGAGGTGGAACGATACACGGCCAAAGCTTTAGCAGCGCAGAGGTGGTACGTCATTTTCACTGAGCTCCTGGGGGATTTTAAAATCTTTTGTACAATTAATCAAAAATGTCAGTGCGCTTAGGGGTTCTCACCTTTATATGTTGCAATTAAATTAATTACGAAGATTCAACAACCCTTATTATCAACTCAAATCAGTATTGCTGCCAATTAAAATTGTGTGGAGTATAACTTTAAATTATCATAAAGAGATGGAACTTTGTGGTTGTGACAGAAATATGTCAAAAGCAAAACAGAGAGGAAATGACAGCCTTACACGGGACCTGCTACAGTCAAAAACACGAGCGCACTCTGGGAATTGGCTCCACATCATGTCCTCGGGATAGTGAGCACAGAGAAGACGCTCGCTCAAAATAATGAAATAAAATAGGAAGGAGTGCTGGTCGACCCTATTTGATCTCAACAGTATGCTGCAGGCGATTGCACAGGGTGAGCCGGGGAGATGGGTAAGTGTGCAAAGCCTGGTTTGGAACAACAACAAAACTGAATGTAAGGAAGGGTTAAAAGGGACTCATGGGAGAGGAGAGAATGAGAGTCTCATACAGAAGGTTCAGGTCGAAGAGGAGCGGTTTCTGATAAAGCACCAGGATGTGAAAGGTGTGTGTGTGTAACATATAAAAGATTAATGTAAGGACATGACCTGTAAAAGCAAAATAGACAGAATTGAATTCAGTGTTACTACACCACAATATCTCATTATGCTCCTGAACTAACTTGTGTGTGTTGTAACTTTTGAGAATTCTCATTGGACCTTATTTGGTAGAAACATATACATCCAATTCATGTTTCTTCTATTTTTCACAGCAAGATCCCAAGATTGATTTAGCAAGATTTAAATAATTCTTGAATGTACGGTCACATGACACAACATATATTTTGTGGAAGCAAGGGGTGTCTCATCTTACCCTGCTCTCCCCAATGCCCCAAGCAGCCCATAAACTCTGACTCTGTATAGAGTTGGCTCTTGTATCCATACATTGTAAAGTGCAATATTACATGCCTTTTGCTCGGACCACTAATCTAATGCATCTTGACATCCTGGAGAATATTGCATAATTCATCCCCAGTTCAAAACAAGAAAATCAGAAGGAGAGTGTGACCTGTTCATCTGCCTCCTGCTGAAGGGCACCAGCAGGGGGCGCTAGCATCTGGCCGAACCTCAGACTGAGTGGTCAGCACAGCTGTGAGGCTGGAATCCTGCAAGCTCTGCGACTCCCTGTGCATAAAGAGCATAGATCAAGCAGCTTCTTCACACACTTGACTCTTCGTGTTGAGGAGGTCATGGAACAAGGTCAGCAGTCAACAGTGAATGTAAATGGCTTTGAAGGAGCTGTGATTATTTATTCATGCTGCAGTGTACATCATAAGTTTACAGAGGCTGCAGCACTCACTATGATGGAGGAAATTAGCATTACTCCTTAACCTCTCTGCTAAATTCTTTTCCAAAAAACTGGAGAGGAGACTTCAACAGACTAGATCAGATCAAATCAGGACAGTGGACCAGTTCAATGCTCTTCATCCGAGTATTATGTGATTTGTGGATCTGGAGAAGGGAGTCCGGGTCCTGTGCTGAGGGGGTGAAGTGGAGGAGTTCATGTATCCGAGAATCTTGTTCACGAGTGAGAGAAGGATGGAGTGTGAGATTGACATGTGATAGGAGCAGCATGTGCACTGATGAAGAGGGAGATGAACCCTCACCTCTGGGTTTTAGCTTTGGGTGATGATCAAAAGGACAAGATTGTGGTCTCAATTAATTTAGACCAAATTATGGTCTAAAATTAATTATCTCCACAGAGTGACTGGGAAATAGGCTGTTTGAAGAGCTCGACAACACGAGAGGCAGTTGAGGTGGCTCTTGGACGCCTCCACAGGGAAGTGTTCGGGGCATGTTACTCCAGAAGGAAGCCCTGAGATTCCCCTGGATGGGCTGCAGGAGGTGTGTGTGGATAAGTCTTTGCTTTGACTGCCTCCTTCGTGATCTGGCAACAGATAATGCAGAAGAAAATGATGGATGGATGCAATGTGCCTTGGAGTTGAGAGTATACAGCTCATTCCAGAGGGTCAGCCCTCTGTCCACAAAAGCGTTGTGTTCAGAACGAGCACATCTGAAGCTTACATGAAAGCAGTCTGATGCAGTCTTTTTATATACTACGTTTCTAAACCAAGATGAGAACAATGATAACAGATCAATCAGATGCTCCTCTCCCCAAGGTTGGTTTGATTGACAGCAGCTCTTCCAAGCAGCGAAGGGTAAAGTCCTCTTATCAACACACATGATTGGTTCTTAGAGTCTTACATGTTCAACTCATACAACTGCGAGCATCTTTACCTTCTTTGGTAAAGATGCTCACATGTAGCTGAACACAATGGGTCACCCTGTTTCACATTTCTATTTTTATTTTATTTTTTTCTAATCCTGGTGTTATAGCGGTGTGGTGTTACTGATGTTTAAGTAGAAAACGATCGTTTCCCTGCGGCGTAGAATCGGCTTACTTTCCAGTCCAGCGGATGACAAATAACAGTCCTGATTTGTGTCACAGAGTCAGGTGCTCTGTGACTCCTGCTGTATCCACTTCTATATGAGCAGTGCAGCGGAGGAATGAGGCCACCAAACTGCACACAGTGAGCTAACACAGACAGATGAGTTCACAGGGATTTAGTTGATGATAAAATGCACTGCTAGTGTCGAACAAACCAAGCAAAATCAGCAAATATTTCTTTGTTTTGCATGCATTGAGAGAGGGATTCAAGTGAGAATGTGGTGCGTTACTTGCTTCATACCATACAGGAACATACAAGGAAACAGAGCCATGACAACATTTGGGAACATTCTGAGTTTATTACTTAAGGATGGTCGTCACACAAACCACAAGATATAAGGGTAAGCTTCTGCGATTGCGAGGCTGGGAAAAGGCTGCATATGATTCAACAAATACACTTCCTTCCCCCATCCTTTCTTCTCATTTAAAATATATTAGGCCCAAAAATTAGCCTCAGAAATTCAAGTAAAACTAATAATTAGGATAAAGAATGATTTGGATGCAGTCAATGAACAGCCGTGGTTTTACACGAACACTCTGGAGTGGTGAGTGCACACACCACAGAGAGTTTCAAAAGTAAAAAAGTGACAATGTGAGCGGTAGTAACAGCGGCTGTCATTCACGGACTGTTTTTTTCAGACACAAAACTACTCCCAGTGAACTTTGGAACAAACCGTGCTCTGAAGTCGGACTTCTGAACATTATGGACCATGTCTGGAAATAATACTATTTTCTTTATGTTTGTCTGAAGCATGAGGACTCGAGGCTGCTTCAGAGACTTATTCAAACATCAAATTCTTAGTAACACATTGTTAATTTAGAAATATATATCATTGGCCAAGCCTTGACACAGTTTTGGTTCAGTTCAAATATACAGTAGCTGAACTTGTTTCCACTAGAAAAATAAAGTAATCCTTTTGTCTAAATACCATCATGTAAAACTTGCAATGAAATATTCACAGATGCAAAGATTAGCTCCAAAGACATTTACAGATTTTCAATCTGGCCCCCGACCAAAACGAGCTGGACATCCTTGATCTGATACAGACCAAGGAACACAGCCAGTGTTTGGGAGGTGTGTGGGGCACTTATATATCATGTTTAAGAAGGAATTGTGTTGGTTTGGATTGCAGGTACAAGTGCAATGATACAGCATCTGTCACTATTATTACAACTGTTGAGTTTTGACCTACAAACTTCCCCTTTGTTTACATATGTGCATTGATGGATCCACCTATAATCATTGCTGAATATTCAGAATGAAACTTCGAAATCTATAAAAGGGAGAAACATTTTGTAGCCTTGTGAAGTTTAGAGGTATACTTGAATGGAATCTCTGAACAAATCTGCTTCTTCACATTTTAAATCCAAATGTTCTACAGAAACATTCTACATTGATTTATGGCACATTTCAAAGCAGTTTTTCTTCAAAAGTGATCACTGCGATAACACAAAGGATATCATCGGAAGGATTGTGGAGAGCAAAGACTATAACCCAAGGCAAGAAACTAAGAAAAGAAAGTGCTTTTGACAGAGCTAGACCAAAGGGAAGTCATTGGAGTGTGAAAGCATATTCCAGCATCACGCCTCGCGCTTTGTTATTCAGAGAGAGAGGAGGCAGACGAAGCAGAGGAACGAGGAGGTCTAGGCTGCACTTGGGACCCGGCCCAAGGTCACAGCTGCAGCCTCTGAAGATGGTGCATGTGCCACAGGACCTTTGTGTCTCAGAGAACGCAGAGGTGCATTGTGGGTTCAAATCTGAGGGGGCTGTGTGGTGAAACGCACAGAAAAAAAGGGGATTTTTTTGGGTAAAACAACACAACCCAAAGACAGTCTTGGGAAATAGGAGACCATGGGGTGTGTGATAATATCAATGCAGTGATATTGTTAATAGAATACAAGATTATATGTTATTTTTGGAGCACATTTCGCGAAGGGATTACACAATGGTGGTATTCACTTGAGGAAATACCATTCATACATCAGTCAATCACCCACAAAAAAAATGTATAATGTTTTCACGTATCAAAGTGCCAAGGAAATGCTTCAAAGCAAAACAAATGTTGTATGAGTTGATTTGAATAGGGACAGTATACATTAATCAACATTACAGTAAATGTGCTAGTATTAGTTATACAGCATATATAGGGATATCAAATCACCTGCAGGTATAAAATAAACAGTTACATCTCACATCTGAACAATAGCTAAGATTAAAGATTACAACTATCCAAAGGAAACAAACAGAAAGAGCCCATTCTTCAGGACAAGTCATGTTTTTCCTGCCAATTAAACCATTGCAATGAACAAACATGCTTTTGTGTTGTTGTATTTTTTGTCTCAAAGCCAAGAGAAAAAAATCTGTATAATAGTAGAGGAGAGCAGATTGTTATTGTCTCAACACAAACAAGAAACGGTACGCATTTCCTGGAGTGGCACCGTTTTCTGACCCGCAGGGGCTATTATATTTTCTTATTTTTTCTTTCAGCCTCCACTATTGAAAGCCTGAAGTGCAGCGATGGATTGTTGGAGTCAAAGGTGATGGGAATCCAGTGAAAATGTGAGTGTCTGTTTGATGCTGACAGAGCTGAGGTGTGCAGGGCTCCGTGCTGGTGGCCCCATCTCTCTCCCCAGGGGCGCCTCGATATGCTGGACACACTTTTCTATTCTCCACTGATTTCTATGGCTTCATCTGTCATCTGTCTTCTGCTGCTTGTCAAACACAAACGTGTCAAACCTGACCTCCATCACTCCAGTCTGGACCAGCGCCAGATACATTTCCCTTTTTAATCCCAGGAAAGATACATTCATGATATTATCAAGTTCCATACAATATACTGTAAAAAAAAAAAAAAAGAGAGAGCATTGCTGGGTTTTATATCACATGTTTGCTATTCCAAGAATGAACTATTGTCCAAATAAATTGTAAGTAGATACAGCATGAATTAAACTGATCAGATCCAGTATAGAACCTATGGACACGTTGAATGTATATTTATATCATAATGTATTATATTTACATCCAACGATTTTATGGAGGCACAATAAACCTGGAGGGCAGAAGCTTCTCAATCAGAATCAGAATCAGAATCAGAATAATTTTTATTGCCACATAAGTAACAGGAAGTTACAGAGTTGGAAATTGCTTTGGCTCAGTGCAACAGTCAGAAGAGAGGTAAGGGAAGAGAGGCATAATAAGTATCAGAGAGATACTTTAACAGAAGAGGTAGAGATCTACTCCTTTTTGTCGTCGTAATAAACAGGTGTTGTTTTATCTGCAAGAAGAGAAAGGATACAAATCAGGCTGTTCTAACTGATTAACAGATTTACCACTTTACAGCAAACACTATAGTTGCTATGATGAGAGAACGTTCAGGTGTTAGCAGCACTAGTGCAGTTCTAGGCTGGTGGCGCCGGTAACAGAGTATTTAGGTCGTAACTGTAACATAATTGCACATATTTTCATAATAACTACACTGTAGTGGGGCGGGGCTGGTCAGAGTAATGTCCAATCAAAAAGATCCAATAATGCCTGTAATGCATGTAAAATGTATGTATTTGCTCTCTGCTGTTCAGATTAACTGTCATAAAGGAGCGCGGATGAAATATTTCCGCACTGTGGGACTACTAAAGGCTTCATTCATTCATGCACGACTAGGTCACTCAAATAATGTTTTTGTTACAGAACACTGCTGATTTACCACCTAAGTATTGACCTGAACAGAACTTCAACAGGGTATATACAGTATGAGGACACAGCTCTTGAAAAAAATATTTAAAAAAAATCGATACTTAGTCTGTTCATCTGTAAATTGCACGCTGGCAAATAAAACATAGTGGATGTAAAAAATAGAGGTTGTTTTCTCAGATGTGTTCTTCTGCTTTGTTGACGGGGCTGGCCTTGGCTGTGAGCGGACACTGAGCAGAGGCTGCAATCAGACCTTCAGGCGTCACATTATTATTTAGCGGATTCATCACTTTTAATAAAATGGAGGTGATATTTCTCCAAGTCCCTGAAGAAGGCTTTTGTTGTTGAAAAATATGGAAAATGTGTATGTTCTGTGAAAATATACTCACCTGCACAGTTCTGTTTTGGTTCTTCTCCCACGACTGTTGAAGTTAACCTTTAAGCACCATTAAGTCATTTACGGGTTCAGACATATTTTTAAATGTCTTTTTCACATGTGTCAAATAACGGCGTAGGGAATATTATCAAAACAACTCAGTTTCTATTGGAATTACTGACTCTGAAAGCTGAAAACCTCCCATAAGTGATTGAAGTAAGAGACGGATGTGTGTTCACTTTCCACTCGATCGTTTGGTGAATACCTGGAAAACCCGTTTGAACGTGTGATTCCTCTTTGAGCATCGAGCTTCAAATAGAAATGTCCGCACTCTTCTGACTGTTTTGGCAGCTGTCCAGTCAAACGCCTCGAAACGCCTTTACGCAGGGAATGAAATGTTGTGATCTTCAAATCCTATATATAATTGCCTCCTCTACAGGTTAAACTGTCAAAGCGCTTCCATGGTAAAGTTAAGTTTGTTGTTGCAGAATACAGTAGTAAGTAAAAAAGTTCATATTGATATTGGCAGAAAAACAAAGACGTAGCTTTTTATTAAATGTGGTCAAGGTTTTATAGATTTTTAGCTTGAGTGCTTTTGTTTAGTTACAACCACAAATACCAAAATAAAGTGGTGGACAATTGTGAAGAGAGAGCAGAGTGATAATTGATTTCAGAGAATATTTGTCACAAAGCAACATTGTAATCTAACTATTCATGAAACCTGTAGAAAGCTCAGCGATGCAGTATTCTTTGGTTATTCAAAAATGTATCATGCTTTGAACATATCACAGATCCCTGTTCCATCAATCATCTATAGCACATGTGTCAAAGTCAAGGCCCGCGGGCCAGATACGGCCCGCAAATGAAATATCTATGGCCTGCAGGGATGCCTGCCACTGACGCATTAATACGTTAATAGCGTTTTTCACTATTTTCATGTTCTCAGATGTCTATTATATCTAATATGTATGGGAACAGCTTTAGAGCATATCTTGTCGAGCCAGCAGGTGGCACCAGCGCTGCCTCTGGATGTTTATAAACATTGAACCAGTCCGGCCCTCGGCTCGCAGCTAGTATGTTGTTGGCCCTCTGATGTATTTGACTTTGACATGGCTGATCTATAGGAATGGAAAGAGTATGACACAACTACAAATGTACCAAGACATGGCCATCCGCCCAAACTAACTAGTGCTGTTGTTGTTCGGCATTAACTGGGATGTAGTCAAGAGGCTAATGGTAAGTGAATCTGTAGAAGGGACAATATGTCTGAGTGGCAAATGGAAATCCAGTGTTGAATTAAAGATGCACATTTTGGGGAACGAAGGTGCTCTGTTTTGCAAAGAGGAACTAGAAAGTCTTTTGATGTGCAAAGTTTGGAAATTACTCCAAAAGACTTGAAGCTGTAATTGTAGCAAAAGGCAGTTTCAAATTAACCAACCCTCTGGTTAATACGGTTTTTGCATGCATTTCAATATTGTGTAACCCATTTTGAACTTGTTTTTGGTTTTAAGAACTGTGAAAAACCTCATGTGGTGTGAATACTTTCTCAAGTCACTGCAATTACTTTATTCTGACTGTGCTATATAATACATTTAAATGACTCACTCCTTTTGTCCAAAGTAAAACCATGAAGTGAATGTAGCAGGTATGCATTATGTACGCAGGCTACACGGTGTTGGCCCAATCTGCAATTCTAAAATGATTTAACCATAAGAAATCTCAAGGTGATAGCTCAGCATGGGACAAAAGCCTTTTTCTTTGGATCAGTTTTCAACCTAAAAGAAAAGAAGCTCAAAATAATAGTACTTGATGAATACTTGAGGAGTTAAGCATCCATCTTACGCTTTTTCACTGCCATATTCAAAATATTCCTGTAAAACAAGCGCGATTAATGTATGGGGTTAGTCCCGGTAGTATAGATCCAGGGTTTGTTTACCACTTCTTTCAGCACAATGTTTATTCTATTTTATTTTTGAAGGCGGTTTGGGGCCAAAACATGTTTGTGCTTCTCTCAAATATTGATTAAAGTGTCTGAGATCAGGAGAACCATATGGATCCAGGGCTTTGAGTAAGAATTCACCATCTCAGTGTTTTACTCAGGTGAGACAACAAGGAGATGAAAGGAGATGAAGCAAGAAAGATAGCATGGAAAATCTGCAATCAGGTCAAATGCATACGATAAAAACACAATAATGTAGTGTGGTTTGTTCAAACAATATAACCTCAGTTTTGGATGTATTCAATTAGATTCATTGATTATTTATTGCCATTATAAAGTCAGAATGATGCTGCAAGATAGGCAATTATATATATATTATTCTATGTTTATGGCATAGAATTGTGCTATAAACAATCTTCACTCATCTTTTGTCTGTGATCCTCATTCCAACTGTTTTGTAACTTGTGATGCAACACAGACATTTCCCCACAGTGTGACGAATAAAGAATCTTTCAATGTTAATATTAAAGTGGATCCTCAATTTCTTTGGCCAAATGGAATTCAAGTAAAACAAGCTTTAAGTACAGTTCCGCACAAGAAATGTCAGTTGTTACGCATGAATGAAAAACTGTCTCTAAAAGCTCTTCTGAGTAAATTATTGAGAATTCTAATCAAGTAAATAAAGTGACCAACAGTGATTTTCTTGGCATTTACTTTAACTATATTATCAATCTGTGTCCAATTGATGTACCGCACGCTAATATTACCAAGTCGTTTTGCATTCCAGGAAGTAAAAACAACACAAAAGCAAGGAGCAATTTGTTGAGGTGAAAAAATAATCTTTGCATAGCAGGAGAAAAACACACATTCACAAATACATTACATAAAAAGTCAATAATTGTGACATAGGGTGTTGCGATATCAAAGCATATACAAACTATTTAAAACATATTTCCGATCGCAGGCAGAGCAGAAGTGTCGGGAGTTTCTTCAGAGCTACTTCCAGTGTTTGGAGGGCCACACTGTGCACTGAACCTTGAGTGGAGATGGGAGCTGTTGGCCTCAGTGACATTTCCACTGAATATCTGTCAGAGAAGGAGCGAAGAGAGCGACCTGCCGACCGTGGGGGAGACTTCAGAAAGACTGCACAGGCACGGCTCGTATATTTACTGGTCATTTACGCTTTCATGCTACTTTACTTTTAAGCGCTCCTGTATATAAGCCACACCAGCAACATCAACAAACAGCTTTCTAAACATGCAAGAATCCAAAAACTTGCAAAAATCAAAATATTTATTTATTTATACAGCATATTTCATAAACATAATAGTTTCCAATGTTCTGCACAGGAGTTTGCACTAAAGAAAATGTTACAGACAATACATTGAAAAAGGCCCAATTTGATGTCACTGGTTTAA
>JAPMNZ010955314.1:0-11187 GCA_029875035.1 Pomatoschistus microps | reverse complement strand
TCTTCTCTCTCTCTCGCTCCCTCTCTCTCTATCCCCCCTCCCTCCCTTTCCACTACTATTAACTTTGTGAAAGCAGCGAGAGAGAAAAAAGGTATAAACATTAACGACGCGTAGTGCTCAACTCTGCCGCCAAGTCGCTTTGTATACAAACACGGCTTAAACATTAACTCAGATATTAAAAAATGCACTTTTAAAGGACGTTCAACTTACGTCAAAACCACGCTCTACGTGATATACACAGAACACCGCGCTTGGAATACGCGGGTATACAGTATGGCATTATTCTAGCTTAGAATTCCTGCAGAAGATTTTTGCGTGAAACAATATTGCAAAGTGTGATTATTAATTAAAAACATATTCTTGGAGGTTATTTGTAAAGCACAGTTCATGCACAAGGTAAGTCATAGTCCATAACAAAACAAGAAAAGAAACAAGAAATACCCCAACAAGTAATGTTTATATTACGTGTGGCATTCTGGCTCATTTCAAAGTTGCATGTCTGTGGATTTGAGTAGCCAGGCAGACAAAATCCTATAAGGAATGAATGAACGTAGCGTAAATATAGTCTGGACTATTTCGGTCCTTGCAGAACTGCAGAGCCCTGGTCACTAGACATATTTCTCAAAGCTAGAGAGAGAAAAAAAAAGCTTTCCACTTTCTCCTTTGCAAAAAAACATAACAAACCCGGTGCGTAAACGTAATCCACGCACTCGCAAAACTCACCTCATTTGAAAGTTTAGTATCCTTGTGTTTGGCGTCCGCTCGTAGTAATCCGTGAGCGCGTCGTATACGTTCGCTTTGCCTGTGTGCGCTGTGGAGAAAAACAAACTAATGCACGGCAAATGGTGTAATTCGATCCGCGCGAAGTCAATCCATCCAGCGAGAGGTCTGCCGCTGCCAATGAAGTGCGAGCAGGCTGCGGTCCCTCCCCCAGCCCCGTGTCCACACAGCTCTGCGCTCCTCCAAGTCCTGCTTCTCTCCTGCTCCTTTTTTCCTTCCCTTTCTTTTCTCGCTGTGTCCGTCGACCCCCTCTTCTCCGGTGTGACCCCTGCGTTCAGCCCCCTCCTCACACGCACCCTTCCCCCCACTGCTAAGCCCAGTTAAAACTCCAACTTTTGGCACAGCTGCTTTAGGGAAGGGACGAGTTGTAAAGTAGTATTGCTGAAGGAAAACAACTTTATCCGCATTCGAGACGTGTTAAAATAGACTTACAACTTTGCAAACAAGATCTCACACTTATTCATCACTTTGGTGTAAACAATTTGTAATATTTTCACACATCGGGCTGGAGACTTGCAGCTTTCTCGTTTCTTTATTTGAGACCGGCACAGTTTCTTGCAGCAGAAGAGACGGGCTGTCCATAAGTGTTCTGAAAACAAAAGGTTATGTTATCTAGAGCTTTCTTACCACTAGATGGAGTCTTTTGAATTTGATATTGATATTTTAATAGATGCAGTATATGCAGAGAAATAGGATTTTATGTTTACCATGGCCGAAAACAAGAGTACTTTGTTATGCATGTTTTAAGAGATTCTTTTTTCAACAGATCTGTCCGAGTTAAAGGTGTGCACTATATTACTATTGTGTGTGAGCAGATACAAATGCAGTTCAAATACAACAACACACATGATTTTATATTAAAACAGTGCAGCATAAATTATTTTGTTGTAAGTAGCCTCTGAGGTCGAGGTTATTTTCTAAATATTTTGTTTTTAATTTTGATTATAAATATCTGTATTTGGTGACAAACACACTACCAGTCAGGACTCACGCTGGAGTTTTAGGAAGTATACTCACATTAGTCCAGTTCTCAGGTCTCTGCACTGGCTTCTTGTGGCTCAGAGAATAAAGTTTAATGCAGCTTAAAGCTGATTGTGTCTCTCCAGGGCCTCGCACCAAAGTACATCTGTGACATGTTAGTGCCATATGAACAAGCTCGGACTCTGAGGAGCACAGGGACTGGCCTCCTGCTGGTCCCAGAGTCAGGCCAAAAAATACAAAGGCAGAGTTTCAGATTTATGCAGCTAAAATCTGGAACAATCTTCCTGAAAATGTGAGACAGGCTTCTACTCTTGACAATGTTCAAATCCAGTTTAAAGCAGTTCTGTTCACTTGTGCTAGAACTGAAGCATTGTATCTTCACTCTTTTTAATTTACTCTGATTCTGTATGATTTGAATGCCTTTTGCCTTTTGTTAAGCACTTCGAGCTTCCTTGTGTATGAACTGTGCTCTACAAATAAGCATGCTTTCCTAAGTGGCAATATGACATTCTCAAACCCAGTGAATCACGATGGCTATTACATCTCATTTACAATTATTGCAACCGCACATGTTTATAAGGCCTATAATCTTTAGATGAGTTAATTACTCTGTGCGCCACACCCATGACCAAGATGGCTGCCTCTCCCAGCTGAACCAAAAACGCTGGATTTAAATATCTGGCATGGAGCCCGTTCTGCCACTAAAGACATTCCTTTAACAAATACATGCGACCACTATGGCTCCTTGTGTTGGGTGATAATCCTCTATAGCAATGCAAAGCGAGTCAGTTAGATAAACATGAGCCAGTGTCACCGGACGCGTTTGGGTTATCTGGCCAGCTCTTGCATGCCGCCACATAGAGCCCCATTAGAAGTGCAGGTTAGCAGATGTGTTTAGGACCCCCTCCCTCACACACACACACACACATACACCCACACACACACACACGCACCCCTCCCTCTGACAGCATGCATTATAGACACAGAAGCCGCATCTACATCTCAATACTCACAGGAAATGGAGCTTGTAGCGAGGAGTCCGCCCATACAAGCTTGCCGCATTTCATCACTGGTTTTGTCTTTTTTAGAATTTCACTTTGGGCCGAATTAACACCATGCAGAACTACCAGAGCAGTCAAATCGACGGCTTTTAGCTCTAGAAAGGGTAATTAACGAGGAAATTGATAACTTCATTTCCTACTTTTAATAAATCTGGTAGAAAATTTAAGGCTCAGAATCAAGATTAAGATTAAGAGATCCTTTATTTGTCCCACAGTGGGGAAAAGTGTAAAAGTTTTACATTTGGCAAAATAAGAGGCAAAGATGAAGTACTGTGTATTCTAGTGCAAGCCAAGTGTAGTTATGTTAGCATCTGTACATGTTAGCAGCAGTATGTTTACAGAGTATGATGTCATATAGTGGTACCATGACATCATACTATTTACAGGACTGAGACTGGAGCTTTTTTGGACAGAAGAGGCGGAGCTGTTTGTGCCTGAAGTTCCAGTGTGTGTGTGTGTCTCTTTCTATGTGTGTCTTTATCTGTGTGTGTGTGTCTGTCTCTCTCCAAGTGTGTCTCTATTTGTGTGTGTGTGTGTGTGTGTCTCTGTGTGTGAGAAAGAGTATGTGCGTGTCTCTCTCTCTGTGTGTGTCTCTGTCTGTCTGTCTGTGTGTGTGTGTGTGTGTGTGTGTGTGTGTGTCTCTCTCTCTCTGTGTGTCTCTCTCTGTCTGTGTGTGGGTGTGTGTGCGTGTCTCCCTCTCTGTGTGTGTCGCTGTCTGTCTGTGTGTGTGTGTGTGTGTGTGTGTGTGTGTGTGTGTGTCTCTCTCTCTCTCTCTGTGTGTGTCTCTCTCTGTCTGTGTGTGTGTGTGTGTCTCTCTCTCTGTGTGTATGTGTTTGTGAGAAAATGTGTGTGCATGTGTCCTTAATGGGTGGATTGCTAACATTTCCAATAAATAAAGCTGAAAATAAAAATCTAGTAAAAATATTGAAACAAGACTGAAAGCAAAAACACTGGCATGGGGTGTGACAAATCTGCGCCCCTAAATCCCACATCATTTCTTTCCCCCAGTCTGTTAGATCATATTAACCTAATGTAATCTAGTTTTGGCTCTTTTTGAACGCTAATCCCAGCCCCATGTCTCTGGTCCGAGTGATATCTGTGTGTCCGTCTCACACCTATGGGACTGCATCAGCAACATCTATTATCCCGGGACAGCAGCGATGGCAGACAAATGAGTCGTAGATGTCAGCGAGCCGAATGGACGTATGGATCTGTGGGCGGCTGCCGATCGGACGCTCTATTGATCGCTCCGTTTTACCCCAAAAAGGCAACGGTTTTATTTATAGCGTAATGGCAAGGTGACATGTCCTCAGTGCTTTTGAATGGGCTTTTGTCTCGACCTCAGAGCACTGTAACGACCGTGACTGCTGTATTCAGGTCCACATACAGTAAGCTGGGTCACTCCATTAAGTCTGTAAACACTGGAACTCCCAGAGCAGTCACTTTGACGGCTTTTAGTTTTGTAAGTGTAATGGCTCAGCTGTTGTACATGTGTAGTATTCCTAACTTTGTATGTTTCTATTGTGTAGTTTTGTATTGTCATGAAATTAAGACAAAGGTGGTAATTACACTTGTATATGGTTTATTTTCGAGTCTCTCCAAAAAGAACATAAGTAGGCTTCTTTATATGATTTGTTCCAATGTGACTGCATAAGATATAGTTACTGTTCTGCCTTTAACTCCCAGAGCCGTCGTTTTGACTGCTCCATTCGTGGTCAAATTTAAACGTAGCCATTATCGGTTGCTATTCGAGGTGCTGGTCCTGGACTGGTCCTGGTTCAGCTCGGTTTTCCACCAGAAAGAGTAGAGTGTGTGCTGGTTGCCATAGAAACACACTGTTTACTTGCAGCAGTTAGCATTAGCGTTTCCACGAACTGTTTCTGCTGTATTTCCAGTTATATTCACCAGTCTTAGCACTTATTAAAAGTGAGTGAATCGTATAAATGTGTTACTTTTAATAAATTTGCTGAAAAGGTAAAACAAATTGATACCTCATCGTCTAGCTTCCGAGGCACTCTACAATACAAACTTGGCAGTAAAGCAATGCAATTTCTTAGTCTGTGACTTCCTTTTACTTACATGGATTTAAGAATGATTTTGATTTTGATTCTGAAGATTTAATTCAATGTATTAAATTCAATGTATTCATGTATAGCCCAAAATCACAACATCGGTCATTTCAGAGGACTTCGTCAACACAGATCAGAGAATCAACAGTAGACACACACAAATAAAGATTCTAATGCAATCTTTGTCTCGAGTTTTTCCGGATTGAATTACCTTCCTGTGATTGTCATTGACCACTGCTGCTCACAGAGGCCACAGTGGCATTGCAGGATGGGTCAAAAGCAGTGGACACTTTTTCTTATAGGGAGACCACATAAGTGTACAGTACCTTCCCCTTTAGTTGGGCTCATACAGCGTGTTGTGGAGGTTGTATTCATGTCATGTTTGTTATCTCTGAGGGCCTCACATATATGGAAGAACTGCGGTAACACCGTGATAATCCTGTTGATCCGTCTTGGTTGGCGGCTTTGTACCTCTCCGCAGGTATCCCCTCTCTGTCTTTGCATCTGAAGGATTCTGGAGTGTGGTCTATAACAATGCCACTTTCTCTGGGTAACTTTAGTGTTAGCAACTGTGCTGTTTGACACCCCTCACCCGCTTTTCAATGTAACCTTTAAAATATACACATAACCTAAATTCAGCACATGTATTTAGATTCGAGTTTGTCTCAATCCTTTTAAAACAATGCTTCGTCCAACCCCTTTTCAAACTGTATTTTTCAAGTTGAATGTTTGTATCTTGTTTGTTTTTGCTCTGCTGTAGGAAAATATAAGTTTGAAATATACACTTACTTACATTATGTGGTCAAATGTAAGCACTACAGTTATGGGGATCGAGCTTGTTTGAAGTTGCTGGAAGATTCTGCGCAGTGATGATGTGACATTTTTCCTCATGTGTTTTTGCTTGGATTATTCAAAGGTGTTGGCAGGTAGCATCTTGAATACTAGGGAAAAAGCAATAATGAAATTGCAACAAAAATATCAAACTTATTCATTTAGTAGAACTGAGCACCATTCTGTAATTCTTGTGGGAGCAGTGTCTTCTCATACACTGACTTCTATATGGTGTTTTCCTTCTTTCTTTATTAAGATAAGACAAGAAAAAACGTTATTGATCTTACAATAGAGAAATGTGCAAATTCTTTCGACCCCTCCAAACTGTCTTAGTATAAGTTTAGTTGGGGTCCAGTGTTGGGTGTAATGTTTTACAAAGAAACGCATGAAGAAAATAAAGTCTGGGATCGTGGTTTTAATTCAGACAGAAGACGTGTTTTATTGTCCATGATAGAGACGGCACAAGCAAAGATGTTATAGAATCCAAGTGATGTTATACAGCATGGAGGAATGGAGACCAATCAGCTATTGCCACGATGCCAGTAGCTTGGCCTTCAGAAATCAAAACATGCTGTGGAAAAGTACTACCTTGTGCATATTGTTAAAATGATGAGTTGGAACTTTAACCACAGTTGCTTCAAAGTGTCATGAAATTTCAAATGCGTTACACTAACTTACTTTACTTTTCCCTGGAAAAGTTAGTTAACTCATTTTAACTATCAACAACATAGTCCGTAACACCGTTTCTTTTTACCACAGGCTGCAGTGACACTCATCTAGAAAATAATAGATGAGTGTCAGAAAAATAATAATAAAAAAGTGTGCCACGGATCGAAAAGGTTGGGGAACACTGCCTTAGACCCTCCTGCACCAGCGGAGAACCACTCAAAAAAGCGAGGCCCACATTGAGAGAGACAGTGGTCCTCTCATTTTCACTTTCCATCTGAAAAAACTGATCAATACTGATCAAAAAGCCGCAATACAATCACGGTAAAACTAGCGACAACACCAAACTGTTTCAGAGCTGGAGGCCATAATTTAACGACTTTTCTCACAGTTTACCGTCTTTGTGGTTTGAAAGTTGGGCTCTGTTTCAAGACTGAGGTTAAATACCCATTGAAGCATAAACATTGACGGTATCTTGTATCATCTTCTTGACCACAGCACGACCCAGATATGGAAATATGTGCCATTTAAAGATTATCTCATCAAGTGGCATTTCATATTCAGAGCATTGTGTCCTAAACCCGTGCCCCACTATAGGGAGCACTCAGGACGATTTAACCTACATATAATTAAATGGAGACGCGAGCGCTGGAGCAGATGGGAGGGTGACAAAGGGGATGGGCAGATGAATGTATTGATGCCTCTGAGATTGAGGGCTTCAGGATAAGACAGAGCTGCTGACGGGTTGCAGGCTGTTGTCACTATTGCTCCTCGCACCTGCATGGATCTATATTGGTTTTTTAGGATGCTATGTGAAAAATGAGCTAATCATTACACCAGGCTACATGCTGTTTGCTAACTTTCCATGAGTTTAGAAGCTATTAGTGTCTGTCATGTTGTAGGTATAGTATGGTGTGAAATCATCTCTTGTCTTCATTCAGCGTTTTCTTTTGTACTTTTAGTTTGTGTGTTTGTGTGTGCATAGCCTTAAATCACACTAATTTGCAAAAGATTCAATTCACTTTCTATAAATATTGCTAAATGTTCCTACATTTCCTTGATTGTCATTGTCCCTAGACCCTCCTGCATCTGCAAGGAATGACTCAAAATGAAAAAACTTGAACATATTGAGAGAGGCATCTGCTCCCATGAACGGACAGTATGTAGTTCCAGGACTCAGGCTGAAGAAACAGGACTTTTAGCGGATTATAATTGCATATTTTTGTCTTGCAAAAGTAACATTTTGTGACTAAAACCACAACTTTCTGCCTTTATTTGAATAGAAAACATGTAAGTAAGAGCCCTATGAGTCACTGTTTGACACCTTGGGCTGAGAGCTGATTGGCTGAGTGAGGCTGGTCCTCTCTTTTTTGACTTTTCTGTCTGAAAAAGCAGAACTAAATACAAGTACATGCATGTGAATACTAGTGACATAAGCAAAATTTTGAGGAATAGTCCACACGGATTTGAATACATACCTTCATTTTTTTTTGTGTGTCATCCAATCCTTCAATATTCTACTTGAAATACAACCGAAGCTGCCCGTTCCAAACCTTTTCCTTCTTTTGTTTTAGCTTTTTTTAGATTATTCAGGTCGGAGCGTGAGACGGAGCACATAAGGCCCACGTTAGCCTCCCTCTCCTGGGCCTGTCCCGCGGGGGTGCAGCAGGGCGTGGGTCAGCTTCAGAAGGAGGGGTTTGTGTGTGTGTGTCTGTGTGTGTGTGTGTGTGTGTGTGTGTGTGTAAGGGGGTCTTGGCTGGTGCCTGAGGGTCCCGAGGTGCTCATCAGAATGTGAGGGGTGTGTGGATGGGACGGCCCTCTCCTCTATGGCTGATTTACTGCCCCGCACAGCACTGCAGATGGTCAAGTGTCAAGTGTGTCGGGCCAGGGGGACGCACATTTGTGGAGGTGTGAAGAGATGGTTATGACGGAGCACTTAGGACACACACTTGCATCACGGCAACACACGTTTATTTTTACACCGCACTAATACAAGTTAAGGATTTGCTTGGTTTTGAATACAAGAATTGTCGAACTGTAACTAAGCCTGAGTATTGCCTTAAAAACATACAAGCCAGAGTTTAGTGAATATTGTTTTCTATGATACCCAGAGTCAGGGCTAAACCTGTGGAGGCAGTGTTTTGGATTTGTGTAGCAAAAATCTGGAGCAGTCTTCCTGAAAATGTGAGACTGGCTTCTTTTCTGGCAATGTTCAAATCCAGGTTAAAACAGTTCTCCTTTTTTGCCTTGTGTGATTGTTTTTGTCTTGTTTTGTTCAGCACTTTGAGTTGCCTTGAACTGTATTTTTTTTTTTTTTTTCATTTTTTACATTTTTTTAATCAAAGACAACATAATAGACCAACACAACAACACCCAAAATAACACAAAACAAAAACACAAATGTACAATCCCAAACAGCACAAACACGACAAAAAAACGAAACCAAAAAAATACAATAGAGTAAAGTAAAATTATTATAGCGCACACATGAAATTCAGTAAAACATACAACCTCTTTGCCTCACTTTCCACAATCACTACTTTAGAAATACTATTACTGTATACTGTACATTTCCAGTGAATGCTTTCCATCCCTGTGAGTACTTGCAGTAATTAGATAAAGTAAATCAAATACATATTGATACAAACATCCATCTTAATATTTCTGGAAAACTATACAAAACAATAAAAAGTCCCCAGTGGAATTCCAATCCAGGCCTTGAAGTCGTCCTGATGCTACAGCCCTCATTTAGATTCAGAGACAGAGACCAATTTGTGGCCACAGCAGAAGTCCGCCCTGGGCAAGCCCCGCCCCCTCTGATTGATCTACAACACATACAAAGGCTTCCCTCTGGCCACGCCCCTGACATACTAATTATCATGTTACTACGGGAGGCGTGTCCAAACAGACCAAGTACAGTAAGAGATTGTTAGTAAGTAAACGTTATTTATATAGCACATTTCACAGACCAAGGTCACACATGGTTTTGGACACATTGTTTTGTTCTCTCCACTCACAGTGCCCCGATCGTCACCATCCTTTCATTCTTTCATTACATTCAG
The DNA here is from genome assembly GCA_029875035.1 of Pomatoschistus microps. Lineage (NCBI taxonomy): Eukaryota > Metazoa > Chordata > Actinopteri > Gobiiformes > Gobiidae > Pomatoschistus > Pomatoschistus microps. The sequence goes on along the minus strand of JAPMNZ010955314.1, from coordinate 1,737 downwards.
ACCTTACAGGTTTTTAGCGGGAGGGGAAACCGGCGCACCTGGAGGAAACCTACGCAGACACAGGAAGAACATGCAAACTCCATACCCAAAGGCCCCATCTGATGGTGGAATTGAAGCCAGGTTTAAAGAAAACAACATGATTCTGCTCTACAGTGAGATTCATAATCATATTTTAAAGGGGACGTCAGAAACTTGAATTGTATTTAATTTTTCTTAAGAATATATATATTTTTTTACAATGGGGCTCTTAACCTTTATTTTGAAAGTATTTTTCCAACAATAGTATATTTGAAATAGCATATCTATGACCCGTAAGATCGCCTGGAGGAGCAGAGTTTCATTCTGTTCTCACTTTCACTTTAAAGCTGAGGTACCTAACTTTCAAGGTATATAAAAAATGAGGTTGAATTCAAATACTTGTATTTTCTGGCACCTGTCACATTTTTATATCAACTTTATCAGACAGAAAAGGGAAAATGAGACCATCACCATCCTTCACTCAGCCAATCAGCTCAAAGTATCAAATAGTGACTCACAGGGTTATCTTTATTGTTATTTTCAAGTTTGCAGACATTTTCTAATTAGATAAAGACGAAGATGTTTTGGTATGAATTATTCTCAAAACAAGACTCTTTCTGTTTGGAGAAAAAACTAAATATATTAATTTTTGAAAAACGTTAGGTACCCCAGCTTTAACTTCAATAGAAATCTCAGTATTGATGAATATAATAAGTCCTCTCTCTTCCATATTCAGTTCCATCGTGATGTCAGTGGAAACATGTTCACATGAAAGGCCAGATCCCGCCTTCATCAGACTGCTGACAAAGTTGGCGATCAATGTCCTTTTTCCCCCTCTGAGAAAAAAATGACTGAGCAATTGCGTCGGGAGGAAAAATGGTGGATTTAGCCGATTGATGAGTGTATTGTCAACAAAACAATTAGAATTAGTGATCCAGGGCACGCAGAGACACACAAAGCAAAACTGTGCTAGAATCAAAGGCAAAAACAACTGTGCAAACGCCAGAAGGCAAAACACAGAAAGCATTTATTCTAACGCTGAAACTTCCAGAGCCATCTATTTTCAAATGTCGCCATTTTTTGTCACCAGCATTTTACCAAAGCCAAGGTACTGGTCCTTTTTTCTGAATTCCAAGTTATGTATGAACCAGTTTTAGTCGTTATTAAAGGTAAAACCGATATAAATCAACTAAAGTAGCAATATGTAAGATTTTCATGTCATGTCATCATTAAATGGCCCTAATCTGTCTAAAGGAATTAATAAACCATGCTCTTTTCCAATATGTGTTTAACTATTAACATTAGTTCAGCTGAGATATTTGGATTTCAACATTAGCTTTACAGCCCCTACATTTTCGATGTCCCACCCTCCACTGTTTCTCACTGGTAAAGTATCATGTGGCTGCAGAACTAAAAATGGTCTTGTTTTGATTCTATACAAAACCCTTTGTGGCCTTTGTGAAAAAGGTGTTGGTTATAGATTTGACAGAATTCGTCTGCATATCTGGCAACCTGAGTCAGGGAGAGTGGGAGAGGTTGTAGTACAACTTTTGGCCAGATGTTTACATACTGCCCCTTTTTTTGGGCGGCACGGTGGCTGAGTGGATAGAACTCTCGCCTCTCAGCGAGAAGAAGGTCCTGGGTTCGAATCCCGGTCGGACCAGGGCCTTTCTGAGTGGAGTTTGCATGTTCTCCCCGTGTCTGCGTAGGTTTCCTCCG
>JAPMNZ010955303.1:0-12389 GCA_029875035.1 Pomatoschistus microps | reverse complement strand
GAAAGGCCCTGGTCCGACCGGGATTTGAACCCAGGACCTTCTTGCTGAGAGGCGTGAGTGCTATCCACTCAGCCACCGTGCCGCCTGTAGCACAGTAGCAGCAATATAGAAGCAACAGCAGTAGTGGGACAGGTAGTAGTGGTAGTAGGAGATGTAGTAGCAGGGGCAGAAGCAGCGGCAGAAGCAGCGACAGAAGCAGCGGCAGAAGCAGCGGCAGAAGCAGCGGCAGTAGTAGTAGTAGTAGTAGTAGTACTAGTAGTAGTAGCAGCAGCAGTATATTTTCCATAAGATTTTTGTTTCCATGTTGTTTCTATCTAAGTGGTCACTGATTAAAGTCAGACTCTGCTTTGAGAACATTGTCCAAACACATTTATTGCCTTTATTTATTTTTACTACATGTCAGGTCCTCGCACACACTACTTTCTGTTGCTTTTATGTTGGCACTAAATGTTCCCACTGGAATCCTTTGAACTCTTTTGTTTTAAGTTCAGTAGTATGTTAACTCTCTCCACCCGGACCATGACCTACAATGGGCAGATTTGACTGTTCCCATGCGAGTCCTTAAGCCCCTCACATGCACTGAAGTGGTGTCTGGGGAGTTTTAAAACCCTCAAAGGACAGAGAGGTCCACGTGTGTGTGTCTGTGTGTGTGTGTGTGTGTGTGTGTGTGTGTGTGTGTGTGTGTGTGTGTGTGGGCTAAAGACGTCCAGTCAGATCTGCAACTGGTTTGAATGCATGATACCACTATTTAACAGTACACTGGCTTTTGGGACTATAGGGCTTTGTTCTAAGGCTGTGACCCCCTGTTGTGGTCTATGGTAAAGAATAGGATTAACATTTTAGGCCACGGCAAGTAGAGCTGTGCCAAAAATAGAAAGATGGCAATCTCAATTGTGATTATCTGAACTTTTACTACAATCGGAAGATACCAATAATGTGGTTACAGGAGAAACTCTTCCTCAGGGGCTGAAGAGGAGTTTGTTTTTAGAATAGAAAAGACAAGAGCAAGACAACAGTAGTTTTCACCTAACTCACTGCGGTGAACTGCGGTTCACATGCAGTTTGTCAAAAAAAATATTGTATTTGTCTTACCAGTAATTATGTGTTATATTTGGTTATAGACAAGTACAGCAAACGTAATCGGAAAATTAGATTAGAGTTTTTTTTTTTGATGTAAATTAATAATGTAGTTTCAAAGTATCACAAGATTTACCCTTAATTGTTTTCATAACTTTAGTTATATACTTTTTACATTATTTTATATTTCATTCGTTCCAACCGCTTGATGTTTGGTTAAATACAGCTGGTAGATCAGCATTATGGTGAGCAGAACATAAAAATAAAATTATATATAAATAAAACTGGCAGTTTCATAGTATAGCATGTAGCCACCTGAATACTTAATCATGAGACTGATTACATTCATTCATAAACAGGCTGCATATTGCTTCTTTACAATTTATGGATGTACATTCTAGTTAATCATTAAGTAAATAGGACAAGTAAAATTTATGGCAACTGTGGAAATTAGAGTGAATTCTTGACCTTTAGTAAATAAAAGCGTTGAATGGGCTTCTGCATGGCTGTGACAGAAATACAACCATCCTTTATAAATCTCATGGAAAAACTGCGATCACTTTATCAACCATCTTTCACACTGTTAAGACTTGACTTTTGCTCCCAAGCATTTAATGAAACGTCCACATCGTTATTTCCTGGATGTTGAGCATTCCAATGTACAGTAATGTGGAACTGAATGCAAATTATTCCAGTCTTTTCTGTGGTTTTCAGGCTAAAAAAAGGTTTAGAACACCCTTAAGGAGTGCACAGAAGAAAGTTACTCAAAAGCATGTCGTTCTTGTAGTTTATGGCCCTCTTTGCATCTGTATGAAAAGTCATAAATTAGGTTTCCTGGCTAACGCTGTCCGCTGTGGTTCCCTGATGGAGCTGAGTGCAGTGGGACAGAGGGCATTAGAAAGGGGAGTAAATCTCAGAAGAAGTTAGGAGTTGCTCGATTGAAAAGTTCATAAATGTTGTGATTTTTTTACAAATCCACTTGACGAGACGGCCTTTGCTAAATCATCTTACGTCTACTCTTAAAAGTAAATGTAAGCAAGTCATCTTTATTTATACTCCTTTCACAGACCAGAGTCACAAAGCGCTTTAAAATTGTTGTGGGCATTTGTCTCTCACTCCACGCAGAGATGGGAGCGGGGTCGCCATACAAGAGGCGCATGCCAGAACTATGGTACATGTTTTTTGGTTGTAAGGGAAACCGGAGCACTCGGAGGAAACCAACACAGACACAAGGAGAATATGCAAACTCCACACAGAAAGGCCTGCAGATGGAATTGAAGGTCCTTCTTGCTATGAAGCACAAGCACACTGCCCGACTGTGCCGCCCCTAAAATCAAATTTCACACTGTTCATTAAATAATAATTATATAAGGCGGCTGAGTGGATAGCACTCTCACTTCTCAGCAAGAAGGTCCTGGGTTCGAATCCCGGTCGAAACAGGGCCTTTCTGAGTGGAGTTTGCATGTTCTCCCCGTGTCTGCGTAGGTTTCCTCCGGGGGCTCCAGTTAACCCTACCACTAAAAACATGCACAATAGGTATGAATGTAAATGAGAGGGTGAATGGATGGTGTTGATTGGGGGCTGAAGCACCAGTGTGTTCGGCGACTAGCTTCCGACATCACCGTGTGTGGAATGATTGGAACAATATCTGACTCTGAACAATTGTAAAGCGCTTTGGGTGACCTTGGTCGTTAAAATGTGCTAAATAAATAAACATTACTTACTTACTTACCTACTAAGAGCCCAAGCTGATTTTCATTGCCTAGCCCCATAAGCAAAATGACATGTTGTTCTGAGTTTACCTTCTTACACAATTCTCACATTTGTCTAGAAGCCTTCACCTGTTCCACAGATTGGCCCAATAACACAAACTCGCCCCATTGGCTAAAAGTAATTACTGAGCTATTTATCAAAAATATGTATTTGACCTTTTGTTGCGTGTCAAATGTCTGGCGCTGATGGAGTTGACATGGCGTGCCGTTTTTCAAGCTGATTCCTGTAAGCATCACACTCTTTTTCTCTACTATTTGTAATTGTGCCCTGAAAACATGCACCCTACAACATGCAGTGAGTTAATGGATGAAGACAAGGTGGTCCAACAGTTACTGCCAACTCTTGTCTCTCTGTTTCAGAAATGTTGTACTAATTTTCAACACAGGTTATTTAGTTTATTTGGAAATCGTTAAAGATGGAATAGATGCGTTCTTGTTTGTGTTTAAGACTTTTGATTGTATATTCTCCAGTGTTTAATATGGCAGGTGTCCTCCATAACAAGGCCTATGTTCAGTTGTTTATCTGAGGTTACATGACATGATTATCTTTGCGGAGGCTTAGGCTGGTTCACAGACTATAGGTTAGAAAGCAATTATTCTTGTTTGGGACGCTGCCTACAAATTTCTGATTAATTGACATTTTATTAGACAACATTTGTTCAGGTTTGGTCAATTAAACTTAAATAACTGATGCTAAATGTAATATAGATTCCTAAAGCATTGGAATAACAGACACAAGGGGTAGGTGAATTGGGATGCAGCCATGTCCGTATTATAGGAATATTATAGCGGTCTTTATGAATGTGAGACAGAATTTTTTTTCAGATGATCCTTATGTCCGTGATCTTTGTCTCAATTTAAAATCTCACAAGACAAAAACTTGCAGTCTGTAGCCAATCTTAGAGAGGCCCACTTTTACCAAAGTTACTATACTTTCTGCAGTTATAAAGACTCAAATTCAACAAATGCAAGATGGGCAAATCCAATGCACAACTGTGTAAAAGTAACAGCATGCTCACCAAGAGACAAGAATATTCCAGTTTATTCCATATCGAAATTCAAGGACTTTTAATCTTTTGTTTGTCATGCCTTTGTCACGAACCATTTCAACACAATTTGATGAAATCTGAAATGTCTGTACTTGCCTAGATTCAAACATGCAGAACTTTATTCATGTGAAATTGTGCAAAAACACAAACAAATTCAAGCCATTCTGCAAAACAAGTCCGCACAACATAGATACGGTCTTAAAGAAGGGGTGGATGATTGTCGCAACAAATATACTGACCCAGAAAACTGTGTTTCAATAACCAAAGAATGCAATAAGAAAATCTACCACATTCTTACTTTTGTATGTTTAAGACTTGGACAAATACCAGCTGATAGCACAAGTCTCAGACAGGAAATAAGCCAATATCTGTGCACTTTCAACTACGGTTATTGGACATTGTTTTGTATCAAACAGCCACATCCAGAGCTTGCTTTTTATTATAATTTTGTTTTTTCGTATTTGTTTTATCTTGGTCAATTTTAGTGCCATTACTTTGAATTAAATCAATGTACTTAAAAGTTGAAATGTATGTTTATTGGTTTAGTTTATGAAGAGGTTTTTGATTCACTGTCACAAATAGCAATGAAATTAAGATCAACAGCACTGCATAATGTCTTTGAGATAGGAAGTAGATTTTGACAGAACAGGTTTTGGGTCGTAGCGTGATTAATCTTCCAGATACGTCTCGATTCCAACAAAATTCACAATCGTTCCATCAAACTTTGGGAAGCCACAACATCCTTCCATCCATCATTGCTCCCAAATCCTTCCATTCACACCCTCGGTCCACATGCTGGGGGTACATTCTTGCCTTGCGTGTCTTTTGCAAACTCCATTTTCTCAAACAAAGCAGAAAACAGGAGTCGGACATGTCCATCGCTCACCGCCGTGGTCTCCCCAAGTCTGTGAAGCTGCATCCGTCACCACCAGGACATCCGCCGACTCCTCACCTGCCCACTGCTCACACACTTTCACCAAAAACATCTTCTTTTCACTCAAACCTTCCTCCTTTTCTACGTTTGGTCTGTGCCTGCGCCGCGCTGTCAACGGCCTGGGATTATAGAGTTTCAAAGAGAGGTTTTCATTCATTTGTAGAGAAGGACATTATTGATTGACTGAGGTGTGGGTTGGGTTCATGCTTCTAATTTTTCTTCTTTTTTTTTTTACCACATTCAGCAATTCATATTTCACATTTTTTTTATTTTTAACTTGATAATATCCAGCTTTCTATATATATATGTAGTCCATAAGTGTCCAAAGTGTAAAATTATGCGTTTTTTTCTAATGATACAGCCCTTTACTCTCCATTAAACTGAGGATGTGTGCTGTCAGCATGCTAGTTAAAATTTAATCTAAAAAATAACTGTGATTATTTGCGTGTAACTGATTTATAGCTCTCAAAATAATTCTAGTTATTACTCTAATTACTAGTTTTCACATATATATTTTTGGCCTGATAAGGAGAGGACCACCCCTTCCCCAACCAATCAGCTTCCAGTATTTACAAATGTTTTCTAAGATAAAGACAGCAATAGTTGTTGTTTGATTCACAAAATGCTACGTAAGCTAGACTCGAATCAGTTGGGGCAAACCACGTGTACTTATGGTGCAAAAAAAGTTAGGTTCTACAACTTTAAACTTTGGAAATATGAGAAAAAATGGTAAAACAATTTTCAAAAATGTATAGTAAGATTTTAACTTCACTGGAGTTAATCATGGGCTATATCAGGGTCAGCGCTGCCATATTTTAGACCATGGGGGACAGAGTTTAATGGAGTGTGTCGGTCTCATATAGAAAATGGGCATTTCCAAACACAAAGAATGTCTGGAATCTAAAGGGACAGAGAAGGAGGGCTCATTTGCCTTTATCTACCTCCTGCCAGCGGAGATCTAAGGATTCCTGGGATGCTGCGCGCGTGTTTGGCTCAGGTCGAACTGTCGGGTTACAAACCAAAAAAGACAAAGTAATAGATGTTGGAAATTAAAAGAAAACATCCACAACAATAAGGATTTTCCCCTGAAATGAAATTCTTTGTGAGGTTTTGACAGTGAATGTGGCAGGGAGTGACAAAGAGGAGTATTTGGAGAATGCAGTACATACATGATGATTGAAGTAAAGGTGCAAATGCAATTTTTGAGCCCGTAGATATAGCAAATGAGAAACGATCTCATTCAAATTCAAATCTCATCCTTTGAATCATGGTTGTTAGCAGTTAAAGCCTAAACTTTCTGCAGGAATCAGTTCATAGAAGTGATACATGTGTCACAAGCTGGAGGATTCTACAAAAAGTGGGATTATAATTACTTTCTAATCACTACGACTGCATATTACATACTGCCCCTTTAATTTAATACATCATAAAGTAACACATCTGAATTAAACAAAAATAACTATTATACATAAAAACATTGAAAACCTGTCCGCTGGAACTGAATGTTGGTTATATATTATTTCCGACGACATCAGTTTTGAACAAAATCGCTCTCATCCTTACTCTAGTTTTCTCTTGAGGACATGTGTGAGTCCCATGAGTTCATAAACCAGTCTTCACTTGATCTTGGGGAGGCGTGTTGGGTCGTCACACCTGGTTAACACTGGTGCCGCTCAGTTCCTGGTTTGGTCCAAAGAGGAACATCTGGCCCACGGTCGTGTTCAGGATGGATTATCTCCACGGGTTTCGTCAGCTCATTAGTTACCTGCTTGTTATGTGATTGAAGCTGTCGTCACTGTCTGGAGTTGTTGGAGATGCTTAGGTGTTGGAGTACAAGACGTAGGGAATTTGAAGGATTTGACATTATTTTGTTTTTTATTGACCTTTATTAAACTAAGAATTTCCCACTGAGATTTCAGAATCTCTTATTCTGGCTCCAGAGAGATTGTACATGATTTTAATGATATGGGAACAACCTGAGCACCTGGAGGAAACCTATGCAGACTCGGGAAGAACATACTCTTCAGAAAGGCCCTGTCTAGAGGAGGAATCACACCCAGGATCTTCTTGCTGATAACCTCAACAAAAATGACAAATAACACCTTTAGTTTAGTTTTACTTTAACATTTAAGATCCAGTAATGGAACAAGCAACTCTTATTTCAAGCACAGTTCCTATTTTTCTCTTCATTTCGAATGAGAAAATCCTTAATTTAACAAGACACATTTATATTTGTTGGTTTTAAAGTAACATTTTTCCCCACTAAGTAGACCACAGGGAAGACCCAGCACATGCCTCTCAGCTGGCCTGGGAACACTTTTTAATTCCACTAGATGAGTGTGTGTGGAGAGGGAAGTCTGGAGGTCTCTGCTTAGACACCAGCTCCCACTCTCCAGCAACAGGTAAAGCAGAAGAAAATGGATGAATGGACAAAAGGTGTTTTGTTTTGTTGAGGAAAAAACCCTTTAGGGCCGATCTGTAGCAAAAATATAGGTGAATTAATTTGCTTGCTTTTTAGACTAATCTGATTTGATATTAATGTTGGTGAAAGACGCTACTACTTCTGTGTTCTGTAAACACCTCAACATGATCAAATGATTACACAATTCTTCAAAGCTTTGACCACATATTGAGTTGAATCAATATTTGTGTGGTCTTGTATCCGGCGTGTTCTCTTAAGTTTTATCTTATCTCTCTGAGTCTGAATTCCACTTCTGTAATCATCCCAATTACCCTTAGAGATCTGTTAACAACACCTCATTACCACCGCAGTAGCACTTGTGTTTTCTCTCAGGGTGAGGCCCATGAAAAATAATGCTCCGGTTCAACCTCATTCGTTGACTTTCAAGTGTTGGGACTAGTTCTCCACTAAAATAAAGGTTTTGAAGAGTATCAATTTACACGTAATATAGTATTTGTTGGTAGCAATATTATGGTTGTAGTGGTAATGATGGTTTTTGTAGAAGTAGTAGTAGAAATATTGTTGTTGTAGTATCAGCAGTAGTAGAAGTAGTAGTATTAATAATAATTGTAGTAAGTGGAGAGGGCCTATCAATGAGGGTGAACAACCTGGAGTTGTCAGGCCCCACAAATCCACTTTTGTAACGCACCACTAGCACGGGGAATAACATATTAGTACGGTTACTATCAATATGGTTAGTTATTTTATTTTTTGTTGGTTTATTTTTATTTTGAAAAAAAAAACAAAAAACAATGATAATAATAATTGTAGTAGTGGTAATAGTAGCAGCACCAGCAGTATAAGTAGTAGTGATAATAGTGATAGTATTGTAGTTAGCAATTGCTTAACAAACTGCAATATGCCTTTGCTATTGCCATATATATAAGGGTATATACAGTATATAAGGTATATTTAGTGTTTGTATATATTGATTGTAGTAACAAGAAAAGAGAACATTTATTCGTGCCACAATGGGGAAATGTCAGTGTTGTAAGTACTCAAAACAAGATGATTAGTTGAGAAAATATACTCCTATATAAAGACCTTAAAAAATCTCGTAATGGTATTAGTAGATGCTGCAGGATTTTTTGGACACTTTGTATGCAACAAGAACTATGTGCAAACTGAAATATATTAGTATTAGTATATCAGTAATATAAGTATACAAATTGACCCATCAAAATGTAAATACTAATATTCAGTTGGAGCCACAGTCACAGCTTTGATTTAGTTTAGAGTTCATGTTTAAAGTGACATGTTTATTTCCTCTCTAATCTCTGTAATCTCTCTATACTCTCAATCCACTCTATACATTTGCTCCATAATGTATACCCACACTTGGTGCCAGATCGGCCACATGCTTGTGCTCTTCCTATGGTAACATCCAACAGTGGCGCGGCATGTGGCGATATATGTCACCCACAAAGACACCCTCTTCATGGGAACCAGATTCCTCAGTCCCTCTGGTATTGCACTGCACCTAGGAACCAAATTAGTGGCGTTGATAAATCCGAAATGTTTAAAAGATGAGCTGACAGTAAGGAATCTCCCATATTTTACAGCCATGGTTAATGTACACTGGGAACTAGTTGCTTCAGAATTTTAACCTAAATAACAGCATTTGTGGACATGTTGTGTATTGTCCTGGAGGATTTGTTGCCAGTAATAATGGAGAAAGGATAGTTGAAAAAAAAATCTTCCCCATAGAATAAGTAAAGTCAGTCACTTGAGTCTAGTCTTTGAAAATGTTGTAGACATGCATTTTTATTTGGTCATTCCAAATTATTCCTTCCAAATTAGTGACTGCTCAGTCAAAACTACAATATTTAAAAATACAGTAACTAATATTTTCTTTTTTTTTATGTGCAAACGACCTGAAAAGCTTAAAACGGGCCAGAACATCATGAATTACATACTGGCACCAAACAACTGTGATTCTATGTATTTGAAGTGATTCTGTTGTAAAAGTGGATTTCCTGCTGCAAACCACCTGAAACGCTTAAAACGTTGCCAGTTTGTAGAAGGAACACAATATAGCTGGATTTCCTTTTTTCCTTGTTTACAAAATGTTGTTTCACAAACAAAAAAGAGCATAATAAGTAGTCATACATAGTGTTTGTACGTTTCTTGTTCAACTCCAGCAGGTGGAATCTATCAGTGAACAGAGCTTAGAGCTACACGCGTCACAGGCATGATGTTTCTGGCAACAAAAGCTGGATTGAAATTGTAATAACTTTATTAGACAAATAATTGGGCATGTAACAGTGTTATCCCAAAAGTAACATATTATTGTAAATAAACTATTTTGTGCTTAATTGTTTCTTCCTTATTATGCCAAAGATCTCATACTTTTACTCATACTGTTTTGCTAAAGTTAGAGATTGGATATTTTGTTTTGAGTTTTTGTTCATTTATCTTGCGTTGTGTGCTCCTCATTCCTTCTGTTCTATAACCGATGATGCAACACTGAAATTTCCCCACTGTGGGATAAATAATGGATTTCTTAATGTTTATCTTTATCTAACAGCAAAACAGACAAAACAAGAACCACAACTGTCAAAACACGTGACATTTTTACTGTCAAGAAGTCAACATGGCAACACAAACGTATACATTCCTCTGGGCCCAGTGGTAAAGTGTCTTGCCTAAGGAGACAACAGTAATATGTCTCTAGAATTACACAGTACATCAGTAAGCCTTGGGTTGTCTTTGTACTGGTGCACTGGAACTAAAATGCAAAACTAACTTTTAACTTTCTTGTCCATGCAAAGACAAAGCAGGCCTTCAATTATCGAATACTAAACAAATTGGAAAGTAATGTTTCTCCCTTTCAGAGGAATACCCATGCCTCTTCTTGCCTATTTTAATGTGGATGTTGTCAGACACTGGTTCCAATTGGACATGCCAAAACATTGTACTTTTCAGAAACATGAAAGAGCCCAGCCTCCGGTCCCACGTATTTGCTTGCCTTTTATTATTGTATCTGCAGGCGAGTCGTCTGCCCCATTCACGATTGATGTTTTTTTAATAATGCAAAAAATGTCAACACGTAGCAGCCTGAGGTGAATGATGAGAGACGTTTGAGAATTTGTTGGCGTATTTTGTCAAAGAGAGATGAGCTAAGACGCTGAAGGTCGTAGAGTTTTCATGTTTTGAGGTTTTTGACAGGTGTAATGAATGTGTACTGAAGTCAGCGATATCTAAATTGAGTTATATATTCCAGGTATTTCGGATTTTTTCTTCTAGACATTCCCGCATGCAGCCATTTTTGGGGGCCGTTTAATGCGTGATATGCTTTAAAAGAGGCACTTCCTGAATGCCAGCTTGGATTAGGGCTGTAACAAAGAACCAATTAAATGCAACTTTAGCTGGAGTACATTACTTTTATGTTTCATGAATACATTTAGTTTGTTTTGTTTTGTTTGTAACATTTTGTGAATCAGAGCGCAACATGTCCTCATCTTATTAGAAACAGGGGTGGCAGATAGATACTAGTCTGGATAAAGACTTGGTTTGGTCTGAAGTTAAAAGGCCTGCATTCAGCCAGTTTCAATATTGCTGGACTGCTTTTTCATTTTTTTATTCACTTGCATTATTTGAAGAAATTCATTTTAACTGAAGAAATACAGTTCAGTTTTTTCCTGATAGAAAAGTAAAAAAAGAGTGGACCATATTCACTCAGCTAAATCAGATCTTATCTTTCTGTTGGGACAAATAACATGTGTTATATATAGAAAAGACAAGTCAGATGCCCCAGCTTCAAATGTCATTTTCTGGACTATTCCATCCCAAAAAAAAAAACCAGAATAACAGTTCTGTTTAGCTGTGCATACAACTGAGGGATTTTATATTCTTCTTTTTAGTGTACTGTGATTATTTATGCCTTCTGTATGAATTGTGCTGAACAATTAAACTTGCCTTGCCAAAAGGTTATTCAAAATTCAACAGAAGGCCCTTTGCCTATAAACCTACATATACAGTATTTAGCCTTTTCTCTCTGAGTGAAAACCACAGGAAGTTGGCGTTTTGTCTTGTCACCTCTGCATCTCACTTTAATCTGGCACAACCACAACCGCAGTTTTCCGCCTCACCGCCCCAGGACCCCCAGGATGGATAGCTGCTGTGTGCGCCTCCTCTCTCTCATTTTCTCCGGGCTGGCACGTCTTTGTGAAGTGATTTAAGACAGAGGTGGAGGTTGCATCTCCTCCTCCTCCGCTCCTCCTCCTCACAACCCCTTCAAGTTAAACTATCTCCCTAATGCTTTATTACAAGTCTCTGTTTTATTTGCTGCTGCTTTTGCAATCATAACCTAAAGGCAATGTGTAACCTTTAGCGAAGAAAAGCCTCCGCTATTACCCAGCACTAAACATTGTAATTATTAAGCCTGCTGGGGATGTACAGTATATACAATGGTTTACAGCTTTTACAGGAGGTAAAGAGCGATGCAATGTCTTTTATCAAGACGCCACATTATTTCATTATAGGAAGGTTCCTGACCCTCCATCCCCACCTTTTCCTGTGTAGATCCAGCCTCTCATTTATGTTTCGAACCTGACATCCAGTAGACTAAATGCAAACATTATGTCACTCTGATCGGAATTCAAGCTGCTTGTCACTGCAAATGGTGAATTCTGGATATTTTAAGTTTTACATGAGAAACGGCCGATCCATAAACTTAAATGGAAATAATTGGATTTGACTGAATGAAGCCTTTATTAGTCTCACAGAATTTCGTATATGTTCTTAATAGGTTAAAGGTATAAAGGAGGATTTTCTACTTCCAGGTGGATCATCAAAACTATTTGTCCTCCCAATTGTCAGTCATTCTAGTGACATACGTGCTCGTCAAATAAGACCACAGAGTTTTGTTCAAAAAGTGGAGAGGGCGATTCTTTCCCAAAATTTGGGGGAAATCCTCCTGCATACCTTAAGACATTGTTCACAAGGACTGCATATCTGTCATAATCAGTACTATTGGTACAACCCAGCTTTTGTTGGATTATAGTCCTTGGTAACCTTGCCTGCAAGCTGAATTCTCGCGGTATTTGTGAGTTCACAAACACTCGAGAATACATCTTGTACCGCTCCCGCTAAAC
>JAPMNZ010955290.1:0-10541 GCA_029875035.1 Pomatoschistus microps | reverse complement strand
TTTCAGTAAAACTGAAGCAGATTTTAGCAGCATGAATCTGAAATGCTATCTTTACAGTGAAGGACAGTTATTTCATGAGATTAAAACATGTGCCGTTAAATTAGTATTTAAAACATGTAAAAATATAAAAATAATGTCACAGCATACAAAGCATTCCAACCTGTCCAGTGCAGTTAGAGGCAGCGTCACACCGAGACCTCAGACCGTGACCTGGTTTTGGAAAAAGTCCACGCTGAGTTTGGTCGAGGGAAGACCAAAGCTTGGGTTGTTCTTCAATGTGGACGAAATATTCAGGCGCCTCTTCTCCTTCTTCCCCAGACGCATGTCGTTGAAATACGCGTTTTCGTCCAAAATATAAACTTTATCTGGGAGAGAGTGGAGCTCAGAGGACCGACCAGACTCCACTGCAAAGTCCTGTAAGGCTGTCTGTCCAGAGAAATGATCCATCAGTACAGTGTAGGACCAAGACCAAAACCGTTTTTATCATGCATTCTACAGCCCAAAATTATTAGTTTGCCAATAGTCAATTAAAAGAACTAAATTAAAGTAAATAAGTAAGAAATCATTATTTATATAGCGCCTTTCACAGACCAAAGGCACAAAGCACTTTACAATTGTGGGCATTTGTCCTCTCACTCCACACAGAGATGGAGTGTCTGAAGCACTTAAAACATGTACCAAGTTCAGATGGATGAATGTCCCCAGTTTTTAGACCCTTTACATTTGAAAAATTATTTGTTTTTTTACTAAAATATACCTGCTTTACTAGATCCCACATGAAGAACTGTCAATTCATCCATTTTCCTGCTTTATCTGTTCCCGGGTCACAGGGGCAGCTGTCTAAGCAGAGATGCCCAGACTTTGCTCTCCACACAATCCAAAGGTGTTCCAGGGCCAGCTGAGAGACACAGTCCCTCTAATATAAAATATTAGATTATTCATTCAAAGTTTGATGTATTTTCTCATTAAAGGAAGTTTGTTTTGTACTGTGAGCCTGTTGAAAAAGAAATCACTGTGAAATTACTGACACTGTCTACCAAGATAGTAGATTATTTGTTTAATCATCAAATAAAAGATGGTACACTGTGTTAGGTCTTGGTTCAATTGGTTATATGCAATCATTTTAATTGAGTCCGGCCCTCGACTTGTAGCAAATTTGTTTTGACTTTGACATCCTTGCTCTAGTGTGTCTTTGGTCTTCACCTGGTCTCCTTCCAGTGAGATGTGAACAGGAGGCGTCCCCAGACCTCCCTAA
Organism: Pomatoschistus microps; assembly: GCA_029875035.1. Classification (NCBI taxonomy): domain Eukaryota; kingdom Metazoa; phylum Chordata; class Actinopteri; order Gobiiformes; family Gobiidae; genus Pomatoschistus; species Pomatoschistus microps. The sequence goes on along the minus strand of JAPMNZ010955290.1, from coordinate 9,286 downwards.
GAGATCCCTCAGCCCCCTGAACTGGCTCCTCTCGAAATGGAGAAACAGTGGGTCTATCGCGAGCTCCTCCCGCGCGACTGAGCTCCTCTCTCTATCTCTGAGGGAGTGCCCAGCCACTATGCGGAGGAAACTCGTGTGGACCATGAGTTTTCATGTATTTTGGGAAATTTGGATAATAGAACAGATTTTATTTGGCACACTGAAATTAGTGCTTTTGCGAGAACTTTTACATATGGTGGAGTGAAGTATTTTACCATTTATAATTTTGTTGGTGGAATAATTACTGTTTAAAACACACATTTTGGCGTCACCAGTTTGTGAAAAAAGTGAAATAATATGTTGACATTGACAAGAGTAGAGCGGGGTTCTATCACTGATGACATCACACAAGGTAGATTTCACATTGATCTTCACTTTTCTGTCCGTACAAAGTTGATGACAATGTCAAATTAGTATGAAGATAGAACATTGAAATGATGTGGTCTGACCTTGTGGAAGGGGTCCGTGTGCACCAGAGCGTGTGAGCGCAGGTGAGGGATGTTGAGAGCTGCAAACTGACCCTCCCAGAGAGCTGCCCAGCGCCCATACGAGTCCACCACCGAGAGCCTGCAGCCGGGGGCCAGCGAGGCCTGTGTGGGGGCCGGAGGTTCGACTCCTGCTGCAGCTACAAACCAACACCAGCACATTCATGACAGCCAAGAAGTGCTTGTATTTCATTTATATTTCATTTATAGAAAAAAAGCCATGATGTTGCTTTCCCTTTCTTCTAATTGTTTGAGCCTAATAGATCCATGGACAGAGCAGGTCTCTGGGAATCCACGTTTTCTGCTATTTCCTGTGAGCTGAAGCTGCAGCTGCGGGCGCTCTGGACAGCAGGTCCCACCTCCAGCGGCTGTGATCACCACGAACGTAACGTGATCATATCCAAGACCACGCACAGAACTATTCTCTGCTTGTAATGTGCGTGTCTTTGTGCGAGTATCAGCTAGGCTAGCAACTTCAAAACTGTGTCTTAAAATGTTATTTCATGTTAATGGTTACTTCCGGGTTTACCACTATAGCTTTTTGTCACATTAAAACAGTATTTTTGTCATGAAAACGTTAACATATACTTCTGAAAACCTCTGTGGACGTGTGTTACGAATGTAAATTAATAATGTATTCTCCGATTAAGATTTAAATGTGTTATTGATTGTTATCATGTCTGTTGAGCGTGGCTAGCTCGGATAGCTTCTCTCGCAGAGAAAGTAGTAGCAACGAAGCGACCGGAACTTCTTGCAGAATAATCTACACATCTGAATTACAAACAAGGGGTGCGTTGCCAAAGGGCAGCGGTCATTATTGTTTTGAAAGGTCAGTCATCAAGAAATAATGACTGGTAGAACGTTGTGAAATTACATTCAAATCAATGGAGCGTTCTACTGCTGCTGTGAGTAGCCGTGTAATAATATATAGATAGATAGGTCTCCCAGGCCTAAACTCGTGGGCTTACCCCCCTCCCCTTTTCAGTCCTCCTCAGGCCTCTGTCCTTGTTCCAGTTTCTCACTTTTTTCCAGTGTTTTTTTGAGTGATTCCTATGCAGGAGGGTCTAAGAACAGTGATGATCTGGGACTTCAGGGGAAAATGTTTGAGAAAACTAGTTCAGGATTAGACCTTTTTATACAACACAGTATTTACTAGTAAAAAAAGAATAGGTGGTTTGAGAATATTCATTGGGATTAAAAGCATGAATTTTGCATGACACTGTTGAGATGCCATGTTTACTCTATGAGGCTCCTTTTTCAGATAGATCAATCAAAGTCCACCTGTTGAAGTTCTGCTCCTCCTGCGGCTGCGACCCAGGGCTTTGTGAAGTTTGGGGGTTTCTGAACTCGGGGGCGACATTGCAGCATCCTGCCCAGTGCGAGGTGAGGGGCTCAGGCCACAGAGCAGCGTGGACAGGGTCATAGCGTGAGGTCCAGAGCCAATGATCAAAACGTCCAAAATCATCTGCCCAACAAGCCACAAATGCATCAATTCATTTATTTTGGCATAGCCATAAATCGCAACAGCAGTTGTTTAAGAGGACTTTGAAAAGTTGTGGATCCATTCAACAACAGATCAGAGAATCAAATAGTTAGAACACAAGAATTACAATAATAACACATAGGAACCATTGGTCCATAGGGAGCAGGATTGTCCATACATGTTAATGTGTTAATATCAATGTTAATGTCCCGGATCCCTGTCCCAAGACCCTCCTGCATCGACAAAGACCCACAAACAAACGTAAAAAACAGCAGGAAATAAGTGAGTGACTTGAGAGGAGGCCGAGCAGTTTGTACAATGTGAGAAGTGGTTGTTTTTTTGTATTACATTTTTTTTTTTTTTTAGAGGAACCCACACAGACATAGGGAGAACATTGAAACCCCATAACAATAGGGATGGAACTGAACCCAGCACCTTGCACATTTTTGCAATGAAACTACTGACAACATTCACTGAGGCCCAAAATACATTTTTATTATCAGTTACTGAACAATGGGTTAATGTAGTAATTATCATGACAAGCCTCGAAACAGCTTTAAAATTCAGTACTGCTTCAGATCTGATTTGTCTTCTGATGAGGGAGTGAATAGTCGCTTACCTCTCCGTCCATAGAGTTCTCTTGTGGAGGGGCAGATTCTCGGACCATCTTCTCTTTGTGGGAAACTCAATCAAGAAGTATCCAGGGAGAAAACAGGGCAAAACCTGATTTCACCTGAAGATTTCAAACTAAGAACGAGACAGCAGATTTAAATATCTCAAACCAGGGTGAAACAGGACTGGGCGAGGGCAAGGAATAAGCTGGGACTGGGACCATGTCAGACTCTGTAATCTGAGGAGGGGGGGATACCGCCTCCTCTCGTGAATCTGCAAATAGCCCGTGCACATGTGTGTATATTTAGCAACACCACGGCCGGCTCTCGTCAATAAGCCATAAAAGGTTCCCCGAGAATGTTACAATACAGAACATTTGGTTTAAAGTGCAAGAATCAATAAGCCTCATAAAATAGTTATGCAAAAAAAAAAAAAGTTGATTAGTCAGGTGGTCCACTAGTTTCCCAAACAAATTCAACATTCAATCCATTTGCCCCTGGGCCTGCTGCAACCATGCTCTGTCCTGCTCATCTTCTTCCTTCTGCCTCTTTTCAATGCTGTTGTCGTGGGTTCGATCCCACCACGACCCATGTCACCTGCTCCCACTTATGTCTGCTGTCGTTGTGTCCCTGGGCAAGACACTTAACCCCACTTTGCGTGAAGTCCCTGCTGAAAGATCATCTTCCCGAGGACACATCACCTGCAGGAGGATCAGCGAGGGACTGGTGCAATGTGAATTGGGTGGCAGCTCTGATTGCCACCCCCCTGACCCAGACATGGCTAACAAAGGGATGTAAATGAATGAATGAATGAATGAATGAATGAATGAATGAATGCTTTGTGTCACGGTAAGTACTGAAGTATTCACAATTTTCCATGGTAGACTGTACAGTCTGCCAGGCAGGCCCCAGGCCTTTCCATTTCGTGTTAAAAATAATAAATAATCTATATTTAATTTATATCAATGTAAACAAGTAATAGATATTGTATTTTACCTTATTATTAAATATATGTTTATACCTACTGTAATATAAACCTTTTTATGTGGTCATGTGGTCAGTATCGGGGCCCCCAAGGACTCTGTTGCCTGGGGCCCCGGGGTGCAAACCTGCACATGCGCTTCTCACGGCAGCCGAAGCAATCCAAGAGGCGGACATGAAGTTTGTAAGTTGTGTAGTTTAAATGCCAACGAATAACAACAAATGTCACTTTTAATGCAATGTGAGGCGAGATGTTGATGGTTCCATGTTGTTATGTGGGTTTTAAGAGTCAAAGTTTAGTGTAAAGTTTGGTTTAAGCAGTGAACTGCTGGTGGAGTCCAGCACTAATGTGTGACGTCAGTTTGTACTGTGTGACGTGCGTCTCTCTGCACCAGTGAAATAAACCAACTCTCACACATGCCCCGGTACAGCGCATCTCTCTTTGGCTCACGTTTATTGTACTGTCCCTGCAAAAATAAAAATCATCATACAATGCATGTATTTTATTTGTGGGAAACACACTCATGCTTTGTCACATTTTCACTAAAACAAGGAGTTTAGTTGGAAAATCATGTTTCAAATTGTCGACACATTTTTCACAATACAATTCCCAGAGCAGTCATCACTCTTCACATGTAAATGTCCGATCTTCATTAACTGCTCTATTCAAATGTAAAATGCAAATGTAACCATTGTTGGTCGAATGGCTTTTCTCAAAGTACTGGTTCTGAGTACTAGTTACCATAGCAACACACAGTTTCCTGTCAGCAGTTTGCATTCAGATGCTTTTCATATCAATTATATCCATCAGGCTTTGCACTTGTGCTATTCTTGGGTCAATGTGATCTGGCATAGTGATTAAAAAATACCCTAAATTCTTTTTTTTCCAGCTGAATTTGGATGATTTTTATTATCTTGACCTGCCCTTGGTCTGGTCAATCATCTGTGGCAGGTCATGATAACCCGAGGGAAGCACAAGGGTCAAAGTGACTGCAGAGGAATCCCTTATAGTAGTGTTTTTCGACCCTTTTAGAAAAGACACACTTTTTTCATAGAAAACATCTTGCGGCACACCACCAGGAGAAAATGTAAAAAAATATATTGTGTATATAAAGGCTACCAAGTATAAAGTCATTCTCATTAAAGTGCTTAAATAGACATCCAGGCCTTGACATTAAGCTTTGTTTAATATTTCTCAATGAGTTAACAAGAGTTTGGGAATAAAGTGGAACTAACTGTGGGGGGGAAAAATCCACAGCCGTCATGGTTCATGGTTCTGTCCACGGGTCTAAAGTCCGCACTCGGTACTACAGATGTGCGTTTGCTGAGCTGTTGTCAAAGCAGCCTGCCCCGGGGTCAGAGCAGAGGATGTGAATCCTTTTCAGAAATGGCATGATTCCTTTTCAAAAACGTCTCCATCACTTTAACTTCTACTCGCCACAGCGCTACTTTCTACCCGTTACATTTGTTGGTCGTGTCCAATTCTTACGTCTCTCGCCACATGCTCCCCACTATCTGTTACATCCTGTGGTTTTGTCCAATTCTTACGTTTCAAATTACTTAGCTATCTGCTGCCACCCACTGATATGAAAAAGTATTACTTGGTTACTCCACATTTCAAAACAAGTCAGTGCTCGCCAACAGTGGATGCAGTTATTTTTAGACAAAATAGGCAACAAATTTCTCTCCGCACAATATGTGCCGTATGATTTTTCATTTATTTGTGAGCCCCCATAATGACTGCTATAACAGTTTGGACATGGCTGGTAGAGGATTCAGTGATAATAACAGTGAGTTTCAAAAGCCCAGTTGAAAGTCTAACAGAATCATGATGTATTTAAGAGCGCTGCAGAAACTAAGGCATTGAAATGACCCCATACATTTCTTATCTGTAGTTATACATAGCGTTCGTTTACAATGTCTGCGCAATATATTTGTTAGTCTCAGTTACACAGTTTGACAAATACCGGACCAGAACTCAGACAAGTTTGATATTCCACCGAATGGAGTGCAATTTTTAAACATACTCTATATTCTTATGTAAAGAACACACTCATTCAAATCATATGGTTGTCCTCAAGGTGCCATTATCTCCCTCTACTTATTTTTCTCCTAACCTTTCCCATAACAAAAAGTTACGAGGGAAATTGAAAACTTATGGATTTCTCCTACGAAATAAATACATGAATACATCGTGGGACATTTCCATATACACAAACCCAAAGTCCAGAAATGAACACTGAAGTCAGTATTGAGTAGACATGGCAGCCATTTTTTCCACATTTGTGCCAAAATACCGGTGCGACACAAATTCAGGTTCCTATGGCAGTGACATAAGGAATAGTTATAGAGACAGCATCTTGAATAAACGAGATCACACACATTTAAAACAGCTTGATCTCCTTCATTTCTCACACACAAACACAGATTCTAGTGGGAAGCCGTTCACTCAGTCTTTCCCGAGTCGCGTAGCTTTTCGTAGTCTTTCGGGCCCCAAATCAAGCGCATTACAACAATATCTTGCCTATTCAGGGATGTATCCCAGCAGTACTCCGGAGACAGGAGTTTTGTTGGTTTATGAAGCCAAAAATACTTGTTCAAATGGCTTTCGTCGTGCCACAGCGCCTCCACATCATTCTTCTTATCCTCCATAATGCTCGCTAGGCACTCGTCTGCTATGGCTTTCACATTTTGCCAAGTTCCTCCATAAATAGCGGCGTGATAGTAGTAGTCTCCGGTCTCCATGAAGGATCTAGACTTAGGATTGCGGTCGTAGGTGAATCGTTCTTTCGGAAGTTTGTAGTAATGGGCGTGCAGCAGAGCCACGGATTCACTCAAGGCTTCCGATCCGAAACGGCCCGTGAATTTCTGGTCCACGTCGAAACAAAAGACATACGGGAAGCGGTGCTGTATCTCCGACACGATAAGTTCGGATATGGCTTTCATTCGCATCATGGAGATATCCTGCCATCGGGAATGCCGGTCCACGGTGATGACCCGAAGGTCGCGGTTGGGGCCCATTTTGACGACGGGAACTTTCTCTGGCTGGTCGGTGAAGACGTAGTACGTGACTGGTAATCCGATCATGAAGTGCTCCTCTGCAGACACCAGGAAGGTTTCCAGGTAGGCCTCAAGATATCTGCAGGCGAGAAAATGAGGAACAGGTTAGTTGGATTGCTTTCATATCAGTGTAGGAAGTTGAGCATCATGAATCTACTATAATAAGTGGATAGGGTGTTACTAACTTAAAACGATGGTGCACACATGACTATTACACAAACAGCAAAAGGCATCCATCTGATCACTGAGATTCTTTCCATTCATTTAAATGAAAAGAACACTGGACAGGTCCTGGCTCCGAGCTGTCAGCCTCCATTGGAGAAGAGTGAGTGCTAGTTACCATAGCAACACAATTTACGCTGGTAGTTAGCATTAGCTTTTCCCCAAACGTTTTTTGGAGGGGAATTTCTCATAACTCCATTTGTTTGAATGGGAGCAATCAAAAGGATGTTATATTATGTTCTATGATAAAACACAAGAGATATTCTTTGGACTTGTTGCTTGATCATTTTTTAACTGCAACTTTTACAATTGTTCTTTTATTATTGTTTTGTTGAGCGTGTGATGTCACCGCTGTGCTTTGATTGGTCCATTCAGATAAACACAATCTCGACCTAGACCTTATCAGTATATTGCCACACACTAAGGTCCCCTACACACAGACTCAGGGCATGTATGGAGGCCGGAACAGAACATGTCGAAGAACTGCAATATGTCAACACAACCCAGATGCGTTTGTCCCAATAGTGGGGGCTGCTTTTATCAGACGAGAGACTTAGTGAAGTGTTTTTCCTTTACCGTCAGCCCTGCGAGGACGCTGATCTGGTCAAAGACCGTTAGCACACGCCGATTTTCTCTGCATTTGACTGAAAGCCACGTCACTGTGTACAAGTCTCTCCATGGCCTCGCACTAAAGTATCTGTGACATGATAATCTCATATGAACTAACTCTACTCTACTGGAACCATGAGGAGCACAGGGACTGGCATCCTACTGGAACCATGAGGAGCACAGGGACTGGCCTCCTACTAGAACCATGAGGAGCACAGGGACTGGCCTCCTACTAGAACCATGAGGAGCACAGGGACTGGCCTCCTACTAGAACCATGAGAAGCACAGGGACTGGCCTCCTGCTAGTGCAGAGTCAGAACTAAAAATGGGGAGGCAGCATTTAAGATTGAACAGCTAAAAACCAAAAGAGTTTTCCTAAAAATGTTAGACAACTTTCTATTCTGACCATGTCCAAATCAAGGTTAAAAATAGTTTTTTACATACTGTGATTAAGTGATTTAAATGTTTTTTTCCCGTTTTGATAAGCATTTTGTGTTACCTTGTTTATGAACAGAGCTATACAAATTAACTTGCCCTGCCTTGTCACCGAGTGCATCTCGGGCAGAATAAATACTGTATGCCAGGCTTGTGTTTTGGACTAATGTGTCACACAGTGTGCATGGTCCGAGTTAAATAAGCCCCTTTCTTTAGTTAAGCACTATAATGGCAAAACACATTGTGGTGCAATTTTCAATATCCTGCAAGTTTAAAATGTCTCATTTGAACAGGAACCTGAGAGACAATTCCACACTTTTCAGCAAAAAGTGTTTTTCATCATTGGGCTGTGGTGCGTTTTTGTGCCTTGAGATGTCACATAATAGATCAAAATTATGTACAAAGAACATGTGAGATTGAAAAGACTTTTGTGCTTTGATTTTCTATATACAGTAATACACTTAATACAAGATTTCAGAGGGAAAAGTATGAAAAATAACATTTTGTATAAATGTTATATTAAAAAAATATATTAAAAAGTTAATTAAAACAAATAAAACACATTTAATTAGGTTTGTGGTTTTGTTGTATGCAGACAACAAAATGTTTTGTTTTTCTTAATTTATTTGAATGGGACAGTACACATCAACACATGTCCATATTAACAAGCCAGACTTAGCCATGAAAGGGGTCCATCTGACAGATAAAGCAGGTTTGATTGATAATGAGCCACGGTTTGAGATTTTTTGTAAAGGTTCTCAGTTTTGGAATGGCGCTCACAGAGAAGCTGGTCTGTCAAAATGTTGTCTATCTAAAATAAAAATAAAAACCATCCCAGTCCTCTCTGCTCTGAGCCCGGCTAACTCCACTCCACACAGATAAACTCTTGAATGGGAACTCATTCTTGGACCTTTTTAGCTCGTTTTGTTAATGTAATGCAACTTGTATGGTAAACACTGGGGTACTTTTGCAAATGTATTCCAATGTGGTTTTACTGGAAATTGCAAATACACTGAATCTGTGGAGGAGCCAACCCATGAATCATTTTATTCAAGAACAATCCCTGCTTTGATTGCACTGAAATGTTCTAAATGCAACGGCTGGAATCTCTGCATGCGGACACAGTTACCTTCCCACAGCGAACACGGTGAGGGCCACAGAGCTGAGGTTGTTGCTGTGGTAGATGTCATAATCCAGCGGGTCCCAGATGCCCTCCCACATGATCGGGGCATCCCACGTGGTTCGAGTCTGGACAGCAGGACGAGCCCTGAGCACAAACAGAACAGACAGCGGTCACTGATTGTGTACATGTTGTAGAAACAACAACCCTGGATGAGTCTTCTGCTGCTGGACCAATAAAG
>JAPMNZ010955275.1:0-33538 GCA_029875035.1 Pomatoschistus microps | reverse complement strand
CACTACTAATTCATTATCGATTGCCTTATTTAATTTAAGTTATCATTAAATGCAAATTATTTTTATGCTAATGAGAGCAAAATCTCTTTTTTAATCTTAAATGTAAAATCATCTCTTGCAATGCACTCCTGGCACCACCTGTAAACAGTTTTGTGTGAAAAAAGGTGTGAGACAAGTGCCTTTGGTGCTTTACAGTTTTAAAGGATTTAATCGTAAAACAAAATCCAAATCTTGATGAGTGTATTTGTCATGAACAGCAGTAATTATACTATATATTGAAAGTACATTTCTCTCATTAATACTCTATCTCATGTATTTAGTATAACCTCCTTTTTTTTGTGTTATATTATTATTTTTCAACCTTTTGTTTAGTTTCTCTACCAACACGATTTCAATGTTTACTTTACTGCTGAATTTGTAGCAGTATCGCCCTCTATCCACGTCACTTGATGCAGATGTTAACTTGTGCATTTACTGATGCCGGTCTGGCTCCATGTTGAAGACGGCGATCGTATTTTATTGCCGAATGAATTGTGTGGGATAGAGCGGTGGAGGCGAGCACTGCAGCAGCTCAGCCTCTCTGCTGCTGCGTTCTCATAGAGAGCCCTTTATTCACTTTGGATCTCAGTCAAGTCACTCAGTAGTCACACTGCATTATGCTCAGTCCCATTGTTCTGTACACTCGGAGGCCATTTTAGTTCCAACTCAGTGAAGAAGCGCACACGGATCAACAACACAAAATCTGGATTTAGCCCACATGTGCATTATTCCATTTTGGCCATTCATAAAAATGTCTTAGCAATATATAATGCCTATAGTTGTTACATGTTCTTTAATCTTACTGTGAGCTACTTTCCAGGTCACTGTTATGTCATCAGGCATTTTTTTTTACATTTACTTAATGATAATGATTACAGTGCAGGGCTCAGCCTGGTGTGAAATGGCATGTTGTCCAATTTGTTTCAATATTCTCTAGCCACCTGCTGTTGGAGTATGTTTTACAAGCTATTCTTTGACCATGCATTGCATCATTAGCAGCCAAAACCAAAGCTAGATTAATTTAAAAAGGAAATAATAGTTTTTAAAACAGTTTTTTAGTAACAAAACAATAAAAAATTGTTTTTAAATGTCGGTTTCTTTAGAAAGACTACACATTTTTGCCAGGGCTAATTCGCAATGTTGGTTGTTATTTACGCATTTACATACAATAAAAGAACACATGCAGAAAAGAGTTCAATTCAGTCAAAGATGGTCACATGTCTGACCTCTCAGTAATAGGTTCGTCAGTAAAAGAAAAAAAAATTGTTTCTCTTTTCAGTTTTGTAGATACACAGTTCTTTGGTGCCTTGAATTGTCAAGTCTTTTCACATTCTGGGACAATGTACAGTTCGTTCCTTATTTAGGTTATTTTTTGTTAAAAAGGATTATAAGACAAAACTGTTGAGAGAATACATTCTTGCTACTGTTTATGGAGATAAATGACTATCAACATACGTATGCCTAATCACATCATGATGCAATAATTCAAAGTGGCTGTGGTCATTGTCCTATGATGATTGGCTCATTCATTTGCCTGATGGTGCTTTGCTAATGAATCTGTTGTCTGTGTGTTCAGATGTAGCATGGATCTGACCCGTTCTGCTTCTTCATCGGATTGACAGGCGCTCCTTTTTAACTTTACAGCACACCGTAAAGTCACATATGATCCAGGCCCTGTTTCCCATAACTATGTCATATTATGGCTAGTACGGCAATCACAGTAATGGCTTTCAGTGTAGTGCAATGGTGTAGTATAGCTGCAATAGCCATCTTCCCAACTGCACCCCTGCACCAGTAAAACTCAACACACACACGTTTTTGTATAAGTTCCCCACCTGTACTGCACGCTCTTATAAATAACACATATTGTGAGATTTGTGAGCCCATGCCCAACAAGCATTGTATTTCCCTAAAGTGCTCATAAATTGTGTTGCAAATGCCACATATAGTATGGGCCTGTGTAGCGTTCCACTCTTATTCAACTTTTGAGCTCTGCCTATTAAATAAAAATAACACTTGCCCATAAATCTGAGCCCTATATTTTCAGTGCCGCTGACAAAGTTGAATTGCATTTTGTTCATACATATTCTGGATGTTTAGTATTCGGCTTTAGGAGGTAAAGCCGTATTAACAGCACATTTCACATTTGAAAACCGTTCTTACATGTTTAGCATATACACTTGAATGGATCCTTTCAACCAGGGCTTATTTGTTGTGCTTGTCTTGTTAGAGTTGAAGCAGCTAAAAATCCTATTGTTGGGTGCAGAACAACAAAAGGCTGACTTAATAAAATGGTTTGGAACATTCGTTATTCATCTCATTCTACAACGCTTTCAGACCAGCTACTGAAATAAATAAATGTTTAATGAACATGCAGCAAAAGTACAATTTAGAGCTGGATTTGATACCGGATTGTCAAAGCCTGATTTTAAAGCCTCAGCCGTGCAGGTGAGGAGGGATTGCTCTCTAGTTCAAACCTCCCTGTACTTAGGCAAGACTCTTCAACCACACCGCCTCGTATGAATCTGGTGAGTGCTTCATGGATGGTGCTTACTTACTTTTTTTCTTTTTTTACTATTCTATTCCAGGACAGAAAACATGACCAGAATGGACTTGTATTTTTATGATCCGTCCCAATAATGTAACACATGGAAATAGTGCAATATTGGTGTTCAGGAAACACTCCACCCCAAGTTCTGAGAAATATCTTTACGCCCTGTATCGGATTTAAAACTATTAGTTAAAACCATGATGCTTTTAGTTTGAACTGTCAGCCCCAGCCAGTTAGAGTAAAATTATATGCATTTACGAACCACTGCAGATGTACATGTAATTAATCTTGGCTCTTCTATGTGCATGCTACCAACCTAAACAAATAAAGAGAAGTATAATAATGAAATTGCAGCCACCTCTCTGTCTCTGCTGGCCTCACTTGGCTATACCCTCGGCTATACGGCGCAATAGTGTGCGTGGCATGTGCTGACGTCGGGCTTTGCCTCTGTGCACCGTACCACTCTGCTGCTTCATCACAACAGCAGCAGAAACAGAAGAGCCCTGCTCACAACCCCAAACATTTGCATTCTTAATGGCCTGTGTTGCTCCGACATCACAGCACTTTATTTATGAGCTAAAGACGAGTGTGTTTTATAAATCAAAGCAAAATGTACGGGCCTCTTGTTCCTCTCACTTCAAATAGGTTTCTTTATTAGACGTACTGTAGATGAGAACTTGTGTTCGGCTTTGGATGATTTTTGATCTCTAATTTTTGTAAAATTATAATAAACAGTTTTATCGAGACTTATGCACGACCTCAACTTGATTTTGCCTCTTGCGGTTTTCTGCATAAGTATTAATATGTGAAGAGCAAAGATATCAGACGCTATGAAAATACTTAACAGCATGTGTTTTTATAATCGTCACACATGAGTGATGATTGTCTTGTCCTCACAAATTTAACACATTTAAATGTTTTTTCAACACTTCAACTTTCACTTTCAACAAGTCTATTGGACATTCAAAATGACGAATACTGATAACCAGGTTGAGGTTTTAGATTATAATTTTTATTGTAAGTAACGTCTTGCTTTCAATGGCCTTTGGTTTAGGGTTAGGGTTGAATATAATTTTGTGAATAGGAATTGTCCAATATATGCAAAGACCCAATTTAAAAAATATTATCACTAAAAATGAAATAGCACTCTTATCCATAACCTTGTGTTTTATTCACAATTTTCTTCACGTCCTTCGTAAATTTCTTTGTATCCCCACAAACTGCATTGGAAATAGACTGCATTTACCACATTGAAAGTGTCTAGAGATTGAAGTTTGCACTTAAAGTAACAACTGTTATTCTTCTCATGTGACAGATCTTGAACGCGTGGGCCTCGAGAATGGTCTTATTTATGTTTCTCAGAAAACACATGAGGTTCCTGCAGTTTGCCCGTCAGTGGTGAGAGAGGAGATGCTTTGATGCTTGAATACAGATTACACTGTTGTCTTCTAGTATATGCTCAACTCTGAATGTGTTCAATGTGTAGGCCGGAGTGAATTCTGTCTCAGCCCCCATTGTTCGTGTGCAGTTTTACCGTTACAGTTGTTACGATGTAATTGATGCCCTCACGTAGTTTCACATTTTTGTTTATTTGTAATTTGCCTTCTTCTTCGTCCTTATTTCTTTTTCTTATCTCCTGTTTGTGTTGCACATTTATATCCGCCCACAATGAATAAGTATTTGCATAAACATTCATGATCCAAACCTGGCAAATGAGTCTGTCGCTCAAATCCACTGTGTCTCCAGAAAGGAAATCTTGTCAATGGATGAGAGAAAAGTTAATGTTTTTTGTGCTTGTATGTCTTTCACATCCGTCATGGTCCATTTTAATGTCATTTATAAGAAGCGCTTTTGGGATTTGGATTCTCAGTTTTCTCCTGCTACGTTTTTTAGTTTGCCCATGGCGATGCAGGAAAGTCCAAAGACAGAAGACATTTATGGACATTGGTTAATAAGTCTTCTTTATTTGTAAAGCGCCTTTCACAGACAAAAGTCACAAAGCGCTTTAAGATTAAGAGATACTTTATTCGTCCCACCGTGGGGTAATTTCAGTGTTGCTTCACAAGTTATAGAACGGTAGGAAAGAGAAGCACACGGCACAAGTTAAATTAACATTATAATAGTGATGGGCATTTATCTTCTCACTCCACACACAGATGGGAGCAGGGTCGCAATACAGACGCAGGCCAGAATTATTGTACACATTTTTAGTGGTGGAAAACCTACACAGATACAGGGAGGACATGAAAACTTCACCCAGAAAGGTCTGGAGGTGGAATCGAATCCAGGATATTAACCCAATATATAGATCCAATGACTTTTTGTGTTTTATTGTTGTATTACCCCATGTTAAAATGTATTTTCTGCAAATAATTTGACATACTACACGGCACAAATCTAACCATCTGTCTTTAACTAATCTTTTATGAAGATTTTTCTTCGCTCACAATCATAATCATATTTTTGTCATAGTGCAGTGTAATAATTGAATGAATATTCTCAAAGATATTTTGAATGTGCTTGGGCCCTGCACTATCATCAATAAGACCCAGGATGAAGGTGAAACACATTTTTGAACAGTTTTAGTCCCATTTATAAGCTCCTCTTTTATCCAAAGTTTTAGAGAAAATTGTTTTCCATCCCAATTTTTCTACAGCTAAAAGACTGCTCCGATTTGGGGGGACTTGCCCAAGAAGAGTTGTTTTGAAAAATATATATATATTTAAACTCACTCTAATTAAATAGCCTATCAAGATCTTAAAATGTAGTCATTTATTTTGTTGTTCCTTGTATTTAGGTGTTGAATTTTCTTGTCTTCTGTCTTTATATCTCTGTGTGTGTGTCTTTCCTTATATTTTTTGTATTGTGTATTTGTGCTATATAAATTAAGATAATTATGTGAAATAGATACATATGATACAAATGAAATGTCCTATTCATAATATTAACACAAAAACTATTACGTATATGCATTGGAGAATAACAGAATTGGACAATCAGAACAATGGACCTAGTTGTGTCATACAGTTTTGGCTTTTCTGACCTTATGACTTTTGGCAGGATAAGCCGTCATACTGAACACATCCCCCACATAAAACCATGTTCCTTTGTTTGGGGATTTAGATTTTCATTTGCTCAAAATAGCATGCCCAGAGTCTAAATAAATTATAGCTTGACTTTATCTTGGAGCAATAGCATCCAACAGTGTGTTGCTGTGTTGAGAGGGTGAAGTCCAAAACCACATTCCATCTGCCGTAGCGCAATTCCACAGTGATAACCTGAACAAAACTCTGAACCAAGGGCACCTCCTCTTCATATAACTTTTATTGTAGTGCCTGTTTGTGGCTGGTTTAGCCGACTGAAATATATAAATATTTTTCGGTTCTTCTCAGCCAACCAAGAATGCTTCAACAGTGCACCACATAAACTAGATATGAATGACTTAAAATCCAAATAAACATTGTTATTTATTTCAGTGGTAAATGTAGTTCCAGTAACTTACATGTTGTTTCTGACCATTTTCAAAACCTATCGTTATATTATGTATACATGTTTTATTTTGCACTTATGCAACTAATCAGACATGTTGCCAAACCACACAATCTAGGTTGTACGCAAATAAGTGTACAGTCAAAAAGTCCTGCATCGAGAACAATAAGGCAAGGTGTGTTTATTCTTATACCACAATTCATACACGGCAACTCGAGCGCTTGATAAGAAAAGAAATATGAAAATAATATTATAGATTCAATCTTTTAAGCCTGAACAGGTATCATAACCAGAAGGACATTATACATGATTTTTACGATCATTATTTTATTAATTATATGGTGAATTGTGTGTGCTCAAAATGAAAACTTCGCGAAAACAAGTGCAAACCAATTTTTGAATGGCAGGGTCTTCTCCGCTGCATTGTGCTCAGGAAGAACACAGCCTCAGAGGACACGAGTCATAATGAAATATGACAGATAAATCAGGAGGTCCCAGGATATGACTTGAGATTAACCGATCAATACAGCACTATGCACTTTCCCAAATGCTCCTACCCCTCTGCTTAAGTGCAGCCTTGGGTTTGGCATTTTTATCGGAGCACATCTCAGCCAGGGCACCTGAGTCCAAAAAAAGTAGAAGTAGCGCCGTAAATGTAAAAAAGTGAAATGCCAGATGTCCCGTGGAGTTATCTGAGTTCAGTTAATTTGGTGGTAGGAGCGAGGTGGTGGCGGTCGGGGATGAATGCAGTCAGGCAGGGTGCGTATTGTGGGTGACCTGATAAAGGTGCTTCTTCATGTGATGTTGTGACCGAATGCAAGGTCACAGGTGATGTTATCGTAAGGGACAGGACAGGTGCGGCACTGATCATCTCAGAGGGCGACGCAAAGTCAATGTAATGTATGTGTGTGTGTGGTCAGTGGAAAGCAAAGGTCGAAACAAAAATAATATTAGAAAAATCATAAATAACTAGATAGCTAGATAAAAACTTTATTTCATTAATGGTAACAGGCAGTTCATAAATTAAGACATTTTAACTTATTTCCCTTTATTTTCAAACCTGAACAAACACTGTACAAACACGCACATACAAAAACTTAAATTAGCATAACCCTTGTCCAAGCAGAAATTGTGCTCTGTTTAGTCCTGTGCGCTTGGGTTGCAAACATCTCCAAACGGGCAAAATCTATTGTCGACGAGACAATAGGCGCCACCTTGTAGCCACCTTGTAGCCACCTTGTAGCCACCTTGTAGCCACCTTGTAGCCACCTTGTAGCCACCTTGTAGCCTCCATTTCTTGGTCTTTCTAAGGCCTATCAAAAGAACCCCTGTCTTGTCCTTAATCTGAGCCGTTATTCAAAATAAGGACCAGGTCGAGGGGAAATCAGGGCATCAGGCACAACAGAAAGACTATACCTGTGTTGTTTATTTTATTTTTATTTTTCCTTTACCTTTATAATATTTGATGTGTGATGATGTTGTATGAAGGAAATGAAAGATGGCTGCCTATCCAACAGTGTTCTTGTCTGTGATCGACGAGCTCTTTGATTTGGAGCATTCAAAGACACCTTTGTTTTCCAAAGGAAACAGTAATAGACCTTTCCTATGTGTGAAGCAGTTCTACAGGGCTTTGATTTGGCCTCTTTGAAACATACATCTATGAAGCGAGGTCACGTGACACACAGCTGCTGTGTTAGAAAGTGCCTTTGTGTATAATATCAAACTAATGAATACAGAGAAAATGGGTGAAAATAATCAGCCTGTGATTTGTGGCTTGTCTCCAAGCTTCATTTGCTTTCTGTCATTTATGATTAGCATCTCAAACTTTTTTTTCTTCTTCCTCAGAGCATTGGAAAATTAACACTTTTGTCCTTTTACATAAGTCCTTCTAATGAACTTAACTGTGTGTTAATGAAATAATGTGATTTAGCTCCTGTTACATTGACGTAAAATTAGATATACAGTAGATAAATAATGTATTCACCTCAGTCTTCCAAGCTGATTTATCCAGCTGTTCTGATTTGTCTCATGAAAAAGAAAATAAAGTATTTAGCTTGGGCATGACAAACATTAAACTAGTACAGAGTTTAACACACATTTCAGCGGAATACACTTCTACTTTTGGTTCTTCCTGTATCAATGTCTAAAAGCTTTTGTAAACACTAAAATTCACCTGTTCAGCTGCGTGTGTGTGTGTGTGTGTGTGTGTGTGTGTGCACAGTGTGAGAGGCAGGATGAGCTGCTCTTGTATGAAGTGGAGGCTCAGCACACTCAGACGAGGCGACTGCTATAGTTTGTGGTTATCGGCACAAAGGCACAAGGAGGGGACAAGTGGGCAATACATGTGACTTCTCTTGTATTGTTGCATATTGTGGCACAGTATATCCCTCAATATTCTCATCATATTGTTAGTCTTCATATTTTCTCCTAATTCACATCTGTACATACCCTTTTTAATCACAAACTAATTAACACACACATACAACTATATGTAATTTCTTTTTGAATTAAACATTCTAAACATTTAATTGACTAAAATAACAAGAACAATTACTGTAAATGTGACTATAAGCCGTGGCTTTTCCCCCATAGTTTGAATGGTGCAGCTTGTACTCAGATGCATATCATATTATATTGATATGATATGTCAATCAGTCATCATCCAACATGGAAAATACTAGAAGAAGTATGTAAGTATGATAACGTGGAATTATCTTACAGAAATAATAACATGATTAAAGTTTTTGAGCTACATTTGTACGTACAAGTCCGTCAATTAATATTTTTTTTTTTCCAAAAATTAGAGCCTGCAGCTTTTATCAGGTGCGGTTTATCGTCCAAAAAAATATTATATCCAGCTAAATCTTGACTAAAACCAATTCCAAAGTATTGTCTGGGTTGTGCTTGGCTGGAGAGTACAGTGGTCTCAATGGAAACGCAAGTGGATCCTGTATTCTGATTAAAATGACTGTATTGTGTAGGGATTAATCATCACTTAAAGGAAGCCTCCTGTACCTTTTTGGAGGACAGCCCGCTTCTGCAACATATTCATTTTTGTTCATATATTTGCAAAAAATAATGCTGTGGTGAAATTTTGCTTTAAGTGAAGGGATTTGAAAAACAGTATGGTGAATACAAGTGTATATGCTTTATTTGTTGAATTTTGTATGTATATCGAGTTGTTGTTACTGTAATCATGTATTTGTAATCCACAGTAGAAATGCTCAGAACAGAATTCAGAAAATACTTTATAATTTGGATGTAGGGAAACAGTTACTCAAGGTTAAAATCAAAATTCTATCTAAAGTAAAGGCTTGCACTTGCTCCTAACTCAAATAAACCAAACATTGCTCCCGGATCAGTGTTTTAGGACATTCTTCTGAAAGTATTCTCGTCCCTGCTTCAGGCTGTGATCTAAAACCATCTTCTGGAGCTTTAGATCTCCCCTCCTCAGGCCTCCCTGTCTTCAGTGCAGCTCAGCGGTGTCCAGCTCGTCTCTGTTGTTGTTGTCTAACAGTTTGTGAAGTGCAATAATTGCAGCTTTCTCTGATGTGAGGTGACAATTAGAAGGAGGAGGCGAATGGAGATTAGTGAGAGAATAGTTTGCCTTTTGGCAGATGGAATTCGCACAGTTGTAAAAAATAGATACATTGATGATTATTAAAAAGGATTTGTTGTCGACAAAAAAAATCAGATTTTTTAGAGGTGACTTGAAAGGATTTGTGTTTTTATTCTCTTAACACATGGGATTACTGTTCAGCCCATATACTTTCTTTTATCCTCCACGGTCTCCCTTCTATAACACTGTTCATCTGAGCCACCGTGGTGTCGTGTAATCATCCCTTTAAGGTCACTACATGACCTCATATCGCTGACCCGCAGACACTGACAAATGCAGAGTGGTGCAGGAGCAGGTGATTTTGTTATCTGTCCAGTCACTCAGTATCACTATATGCACATGGGTCAGGGTCGTGGTGGACTCCTTTTAATGTCAGCACTTATCACTCCGCTCCCATGTGACCTTATTAATATACATCTTCCTCTAATATGCTCCAAGGAAAATATTCTCCCTGCCCTTTTGCTGTTGCATATATGCCCCGGTTTACTTTGGTCATAAGGATGTAGAGAGGAGTTGGTGGGTGACATGTTGCCTGCTCAGGAGATAAACGATACGGTAATGAGTTTCAGATAATCTGTGAAGCACTGGACAGCACCGGATCAATGTGACCAGGGAAAAAGTGAAGACAATTTAAGCTGTTGAATTATTAACATGCACCTGTGCTGAAACAATTAGGGCATTGATTGGACACATATTGCATTTGGCAAAACAATTTAGGCAACAAAACGTGCAATTTATATGTTTCTAATGTGATTGTTCTTGTTCACTTCAATTTTGTCAAGATGTCATATATTTTACTTCTTCTTATGCATACATTTTTTTGGCCCTCAAATCAGCTCTCAGCCCAAAGCCTCAAATAGTGGTCCTCTGAGGCTGTGGCACTGTTTCTAGAATTATGAATGTGGTCTTCTTTGTTCACAACATTTTACTTTTACTTTCTTATGGATAAACGGTGTGTACGACAGAGCATAAGGCTCATAAAAAAGATGAGATATTTTGACAAAAAATATATAATGAGATTAAGTCTAAATACTATGAGAGTAGAATTGAAAAAAATGTGAGGAAAAAGTAGAAAAATTACAAGAATAAAGTCATTATATAATAAGAAAAAGTGGAAACATTCTTAGATTAAAGTCGAAGTTCGATAAAAAGGTTTTAGTAATACAACTTCATTCTTGTAATTTGACATGTTTTTTGTCATAGCTTCACCACATTTAAATAGCGGTTTATGATGCAGCAGCGATCTGTCATTCCCGCTCCACTGAGTTTGTGATCAGAATGCTTTGTCATAGCAAAATCAGCTCAAGTGCACATTAATTGGAGCGACGCTGCATAATGCTCTGGAGTATACAGTCCACAGCAGGAAGCAGGCTACACCCTGAGTGCATTCCCCCTACAGTTACTCTTGTCTCACTCACTCTTGCCAAGGTAACACTGTGATTAAATTACATCAGAAATTTTCCTCAGGCTTTGCTCTTTTGCACCACACTTACTGAAGCATTCTGGGATGTATTTGACAATTCAGATATGGAGTTAGGAGTTATTCTTACAAAGCGGTGCAAGTCGGAGCGTGAATGTTACCAAATGGATCATTATCAAAAAGAAACACGCACAACGCAAAACCAGTGTCAAGAGACGCTCGGGCCCAGTCAAGTGAACAACTTCATACAATATTGCACCGTGTAGAAATATTGCATCAGACTCATGGTGGCAGGAAAGTGAGACGAGTGGAGCAGCAGAGACTAGAGCATTTAACCACAATTGCACATGTACTTTTGTATTTTTGGTGAAGAAATTGTAGATTTTCTTTTTCCTTTTGAAAATGTGTTTTGGAAAATTATAAACCTACAGTATAACAACCGGGACGTTACGCAACATCAAGAAGTGCTGCTCTTTGTGTTTTTGTGCACATTGTATTAAATATCTCTGGCCACAAAAGCCTCAGGAAAGAACGATACATTGTGATAATAATCCTTGATTCTGTCAAGTTTACCTTGGTCAGAATAACCCATTGTTAACCTGTGCTGCTTCTCCTTGGAGAAGACGCCGAGCAGATCCATTGAGTATGGGCAGAGAGCTCTCCAGTGACTGTAGATCACTACTTGGAGCAATATTTCACCCTTTCCACTATTCTTACAACTGCTATTTCATCAAGCAAGGTCTTTGCGTAGGCGGCTCCTATTACAACTACGGAATCTGTGGTTTTGTTCATGTGTATTTCTAATACTTTAAAATATTCAAGTATCTATTAATAATAATAAGAATGATATAATTGCACCGTTCATCATATATGCTATTTTGTGTGTATGATAAAGTGTGAGTATATATAGATTTGGACCCTAAAAGTGAAATAACACATTTGAGAGGGATATTTGGTGACATTTGTACTGTCTTCGCTTTATCGCCATCAGTGTGTTTCCCCAAATTAAAATAGGCAATTATTGAAGCCGCGTCAAGGAGAGATAATCAGATTGTATCGTATTTGAAATCAGAGGGAATCCGCCCACACACCTTGTTAATCTGAGAGCTACTTCTGATTTATTTGAAATCAGGGATATAATGGGAATGCCATTTTCGTAGATTTGAGTCATGGAGGAAATCCGAGAAAATAAGTAAGTGCACTTCTGTCATTGTTCATTAAGAATTGTTTCTATAGAGATATGTCCTGATGCTAAAACTAAACATTACAATTGAATAGAGAAAATACTTGATACCCACAGAATTTCTATTGTTGTACAAAACATTTCTTAATGTCTGGAGTTATGAGACGTATCCAAATCAATGCCTATTTTCACAAGCTAGGCAACAGATAGAGTAGGTGCAATAAAACATTTATTGAATACAATGATAATTACTGTCACGAGTTTGAGATGAGATGATGGTGATGAGTGTAAGGGCTCCCTCTCTGAGATCTGCCCAGTCGATTCTGGACGCCTCCTCCAGGAGAACGAGGGTGAAGTGTACTGTATGTAAAGTGAGGGAGAGAACAGCCTCAAACTGTAATTGGTGCATGTGAATGCCTGTGCGTGGACTCAAGGTTTTGTTAGTTAGCTTTATTAACTACATTTGTTAGTGATTATTAGAGTTTTTACGACAGAGAAAGGTTCAATCTTCAGTCCTTGGGTTAGGGTTAGGGATTTTAATGTATTAAAATCTGTTAATTTTGAGCACTTAGTTTAAAACGTTCAGATTACATCTATCATTCATGACATATATTTAATCAAGCACTTTTAAATGACGTGAAGTCAACAAATTCAGGCTGAGCAAAACTGAGCAGCCAATGGCACTCCCAAACCAGAAATAGGCAAATAGTAGAGTCTGGGGTACACTTAATTTGTACAAAAAGGTCTCTGCATTGTCAAATAAGTCCTATGATGGTCTCAGTCAAAGTTCAGTGGAAGATTTAGAATATCTGTTCTCCATTACATCTCACATTACAGTTTGTAAACCTCGATGGCAGATCTTGCAGCATGCCTCCTTGGGCCCCTCCTGTGTGAGAGATGGCTAACCGGCTCAGCACCACAAGAGGCTGTCTGTGTCTAAACCGCAGCAGGGAAATCAGATCACACATCCTCATTCTAAAGCCACATATTTTAACACCAATCCCCAAAGAAGATTACAGATGAAACATGACGAGTGCCTTTTAAACAAAGATGTGATTCTGCTCTGGCTTGTATTGTTAAACCCCTGCACCAATAAAGAGGAGACGCTGCAGCACAGTCAAAGCGGATATGATGTACATCTATGACACACTATTGGGGATGGGGACTGGATCATAATGATTTAGATTATTCTGATGAATTGTGTTGTAACTTTGGAAACAAATAAGATTAAAAGTGCTCTTGTCTATTAATCAACAAGCCTTTTTAATTGTAGAAGAGGAAATGCCTACAAAAATACATCCACTTTAATATGCAATGCATTTTGCATACAAGACATGACTGTCTGGTCGGTTTTATCATAGTATGTATGGATCATGACAACATGTCAACCCAAATTGCATTTAGAGTTATGAATAATTAGGTCAATTGCAATAGTGTTTGACAATTCAAAGTCATTCTTTGGGAAAATGTTCCCTAGAGTTTCGCAAAATGGATTAAAGCTGAAATCCATAAATCTGTAATTCCTTATGGAGCAATACTAAAAAAATAATTTACAACAGAATACTAGCTGTTAATGTACCATAGTTCTGCTGTACGTAGAAATACATTGCTGGAGCCAACTACATAAAACTGTTTGGCCGTGAAATAAATGTTTTGGCAGAGAGGGTCTGTCACCTGCTTGTCTCTATGAAGATAAGGGCTCCATAATGAACAATCTCATACTGTGAAAAAACAGTTGTTCCCTTTTCTGAACTTGGATTATAACGATCAGAAGTATGAGAGCAGAAAGATGAAGAAGATGAAAGGTGGCACCCACACAGAACCCCCCAAAGCACAGCCCTAAAGTTTCACTGTATGGTCTTTTACCCTAAACCACAGCATGGTGAGTCAAATACTGAATTAACACATTGTTAATCTGGGAATCTCACTGCAAAGCCTCTCAGTAGGAAAAATAGGGAAAAAAAGCGTTTTATTAAATCCAAATGCACAGACTACTTCCCTCGGCTCGTATGGTCAGTCAGTGTTTGTGCTTCCACAGACTGTCGAAGTCACCGTGTTTGTTTTGGTTCATTAGACGGCTTCACATTGGCTTATGCCCAAACCACAATGTGGTTTGTTACTTACAGTATACATTTACTTACCCAACTCAATGTACAGTTGTATATTGCACAGCACAGCACCCTGCGTGGTTCACAGGCAGAACACCCAGTGGCATGATGCATATGGATACTCCCATACACAAGTCCTATTAATATCTGTTCAGTTCGCTCCAGTGACATGAGCGCCTCTCCTCATGCCGTCTGTGTGGCCATTACTGTGGCTGTGACTCATGGTTGGATTTTGCCTCCCAGCTGGCCATAGGCGGACACTCTCTTCCACCTCATTACAGACAGCAGCCCCGCAAACCACCACGAGCTGTGCCTTTCAGTCAAGTTATAGGGGCTCCGACACCTGGGGCTCGCGCAATACCACCTGCCATTTACCTGCAAACAGCCAAAACACTTCTGATGAATATGTTATGAGGGAGAGTCATGCCTCCGCAAGATTCGTCTGAAATTTGAAATGAGGTGTGAGGATTGTAGGGATCTATATATTTTTCAGAGATTTGGTATTTGGTGTTCGTGCCACAAAGCAAAAACGGCAGAATTACAGCAACAGCGACAACAACTATGCTACTAATACTTTCACTCTTACACTGTGCTCATTATTGTGACAGAAGCTTTGATGTTAAAGACACTTTTCTATTATTGGGAATGCATGACAACAGTAACAGTGTATATATTGCAATATTTGTCAGACCAGTGATTTGGAGAAATGTTGGATGCTCTATGCAAACCATTTTCTCCCAAAGACGTCAGGACCAATTTGGACTTTGCTATGCTTCAGCGCCTCTTGTTAAGGACAGCGTGGATCCAGTTGGCTGCATTCAAAGCTACAAGTAATGTGTAAAAATTGGGAGTTATGCTTGCTGTAGCTCCAATAGTGTAATGGGTGCTGATCTGGAATGTTTTTTTTAACATTATCCCAGTAATTTGTTTACTAAAGAAAATTAAGTGTTTGTATTTTAGACTTTCGAGACACAGTATGGCTGTCGAATTAACCCAGAGAGGCAGTCAGTGTGAGAACTTAGTCTAATTAAAAATCTAACTTGTTTCTTGTATTTATGATACTATACATCTGGTTCAATGAGGCTGAAAAGTCTTGCAGTGTTACCCAGATCATTATAGGTGTAAATGGTCTCTATACCTCGCACTGGTGGAGAAACAGCATTGTGGTTGTGTATTCTCTGGCTCACACCGGCAGAAGTCATTTCACCTGTCAAGTCTGTTAAAGGGCAGTCTGTGTTATTAGTGGCTTGTTTGCTGCAAAAACATAAGGTCACCTCTGCTGTTTCCGGGCCACAGTGGCTCTCCGGTATGAAACTTTGCCATTTGGCTAAAGAGAATTAATTATAGTTGGACCAAAGCTCTCATTTATCAAATTTCACTCCCAATATTATGACATATTTGTCGGAGCATAATTTAGATTAATGGTGTGGAGAGGCCTTGACAGCTCATCCCTTAGAGTCTGATGGCTTTAATGATCACTACAGTAAAGGAACAAGCTGAAGTAAAATGTCTTTTCGGTGTATGCTGTGTTTTTAAGGGACAGTTTAATATGCGCGTGGCGGTAATTGTGCCATCCACTCGATTGGGTCTCTGCGTGGGGAATTAAAAGGAGCCAGGTGCTGGGGCTAAAAATAAACAATTGTAAGTGTGTGGGGAAAGATACAGTGGGAATGAATTACAAAAGAGCTTTGGTGACCTCTGCTGTGATTATCAAAGTCACAATTAAAAGACAAAAATCGATCACAGAGGAAGGTTCAAATGGTAATCAATACTTTTGCAGTAGCAGCATTATCCTGCAGTCAAAGATAAAGCAGAAAAGTAGACTTCCATTTATGTTTATTTCCACCCATGGCATCCTTTATATATCTTATTTACGCTCTTGGTGTAGTTATTTGACACATTGTGAAAAAACACCTTTAAGATCTGTTGTTGTGATGATGGTTTTCAGTGACGCATTGCAAAGGGCAGAAGAAAATCAGAGCCATATTTTTAAACCAGAAGTGAGCGAGCCTATTTCTTTTATTACATTGTTTTGTTCATTGATTGATAATGATATGTAATGGATAATGTATAGTAGGCAGGTTATTATCGGAAAATAAGTACCGGCAGGGCGAGGCGGACCCCTGCTACCTTCAGGGTGGAAGCAGACCGCCCTGAAGTACCTGAAGAAACTGAGAAAAGAAATCAGTTCTCAGCTCAAAGCATTTAATAGTGACTCAAAGGGATTTCTTTCAAGTATGCAAACGATAAGATGCTTTCCAATAAGATGAAGAAAGCATGTTCTGGTTTGTCCTCCACATTTTGCTTATACATGACTATTTCAGTCGGTGTGGTAATGATTAAAAAAGGAAGGTGGCGGACTCCATCTCAGAAGTTGCACAGTGCAAATTGGACACTGAAAGCGTCTGAATCCAGGAAAGTCCACAAAAACTACTTTCCGCCTTGGCTTCACAAGTATCGCGTGATCACGAGAGCAGCATACGGTGGTTGTTAGAGCGGCTGGTGTCCGTTGGCTGTGGTGTACGCACACATTTCCAGCTCGTGCATTATTCAGATGTATTTTGTGTCAGTTATCTGTCATATACTGGGCTTGTCGAATCACATAAAGAGGTGGGTGGTGCCGTCATGCTGCTGAACCCAAATGAACTTGTCAGTGACTCTGGCGCAGAAGCAGTAAACAGATAGTGGGTGGGAATACATTTTTTTAACTGGTTGCCCTTTTCCACGCACAGATGCAGTTTTTACATTGTGCTCGTAACAACAACGTAGGCAGGATTTTTATTACTTGTGGGACGGTTGTGACCAGCGATATTTTGTTACAGTATATTTACAGCCATAACGTAGACATGGGAATGCTCATAATGTTGCCATATGTCTTCAAATGTGTTGCTGTTGTCATGTTCATCTTTGATAAAATGTTCTGTAAGAGTTCCAATGATTTTCTGCCATATTCCCTCCCGGCACAGAACGGCCTGGGCACAGTTTTGAACTTGAATCGAAACAGCAAATAAATATGAATATCTCATCAAAGAAATGTATTATTTTCCTTTGTTCTTTGTTTGACATTATTATTCCTACTTGATTGACATTTTTATCCATACATTTAAATGAAATCCATTCTCATATTCGTCTAGTCTGACAGATCTCTGAAAGTCTCTAAATAAGACACAAAAAGCCCGCGGCAATCTCTGATTCCTGTTTTCACTGCGGTCTCGTATTCACCGCACACACAAACGGCTCCATTTTCCTTTGTTTGCCTTTCTGTCTTGTCCTCTTTTCCCTTGTTTTAAAGCAAATTTACTGCAACTACTAACACCGGCCAAATGCACCATCCCAGCCCACATCAACCCAGCATCTTCAATAATGCATCGAAACAGGACATGCTCTCATTAGAGGAATTTCAAATGGCTCACTTTAGACCTGATCTCGTTTCTACGTCCATACGGTTTATTTCCTTAATAGGGAAACTCTGGAAAAAAAACAGGGATCCACAAACCCAATGAAATTATTTGAAATGGACAGGACTGAGCTTGCTGATTGGATCATTGTGTTGCTTGGTAACGGGGCACTACATGTTATTTATTATTCAGCTGGTTAAGTTTTATTTGTCTTATTAAGGACACATCTCAGTTAATGTAATCCAAACTCAGAAACGAGTGCTCAGTATATTACCGTACTGTGTCAATTCAAAACAT
Source organism: Pomatoschistus microps (assembly GCA_029875035.1). NCBI lineage: Eukaryota > Metazoa > Chordata > Actinopteri > Gobiiformes > Gobiidae > Pomatoschistus > Pomatoschistus microps. The sequence goes on along the minus strand of JAPMNZ010955275.1, from coordinate 15,434 downwards.
CGAGATAGCAATTCAAATTTGAAGATGATATCATGTTTTGTCACATTGCTTCCACTGAACATATTGTAAATAAGGGACGTCCTGTTCAGTGCGGATAAGCATATGGCCTCTGGGGGTTGTGTCTTGTGGTCCTCAGAACACTGTGAATGAATAGGGTTGATCATAATCAGATGTTATGAAATAAGTTATAGTGAAAAAAACAAGATTATTGCGATCTTGTCTTAATAAAGAAAAAGTGAAAAAAGTTATTTAATGTAATAGATTTTCTTCATAGTTTATATCTATCATGGTCATTAACCCAAAGAGGTATAGAAATGCAGGGTCTCTTGAACTAATGAGGTATTAATGGCAGAAGTTTAGTGTAGCATTTTCACTGGATAATTGAAATTCTCCTTGCCCCATTTGATGTCATTGTAATATAGTTCTCTCTGCGGAAATACAGTTGTTGACAGCAAGGTCAGTAATGGTGTTTTAATGAAAGGGAATAGCTCTTTACTTTATTTACTGCACAATGAAGTCTGTCAAATTTTCTTTTTGGAATCAGAGCCAAAACTATGTTCACCATCATGAAGTATTTTCTCTGTGCAAGGTCAGTCATATTTTTATGGCTATAAGTGTACTTAAGCTTTTACTAGAACCATGATTAATATCAATTAGTGCTGTCAAAATTATCGCGTTAACGCATGTTAATTACATTTTTCATTACTTGCGTACATTTTTTTCTTAACATTTTAAACGCATGTTGGGGTACATACATTTTCCCTTTCATTTACAGCTCTTTTTTTTTTTCTTTCTTATAATACATGGATTTTATATAGGGCTTTTCTGGTCTCCCGAAGATGCTTCTTATGGCAATACTTATTCACTCTACACACTCCAACTTTTCTAGGCAATGTGGGGGAAGTCTCTTGCCTGAAGACACAAGGACAGTTTGGCACAGTTTGTTCCTCTGTGGCCCAGGGTGTTCCCAGAGTTCTCCAATCCCAGTACTCACCAGGCCCTGCCCTGCTTAGCTTCAGAGGTCTGACGGAATCTAGCTTAGACATGCAGCTGCAGCCATATGTTTGTATGTCTTATTCAATATATTGAATAGAGACATGTCCAGTGCTCCCATCAATTGGGAAACAAGACATTCACTTAAGGGACTAATTAGGCAACATAAAACTTAAACAACTGCACATGGAGATTTGGATTTCAACAGTCCCACTTTTTTGTATGGGGTTTTTTGTTTATAACATTTAAATCCTTATGGCCCTTCCTTGTAGGAGAACCTGTCGGGTTGGGGTTGGCACAAATTACCCTTATTGGACTCAAAAGGCAGGTGTACAGCTGGAGAGTTGGCGTGAATAAAAGTGGTGCAGAGCATCAGGGAGAGACGGATAATGAGAGAAAATGTGCGTCTGATTCTTGCTCTGCTGAGATCTCCCTTTGGAGGCTCCGTGCACCCGGACGTGTCACGGGCTAAAGATGTGAGAGGAGCCGGACAGGTGCTGTAAGTGTGTTTTCTGAAAGGCCACCGTAATTATCAGCCCATGCAGAAACACAGCAGTCGATGCAGGCTGCAGTTGTCCAAGATTTTAAGAACTACTGTGAAACAGGAAGGGCCCGTTTGGAATGAATTATTAAGAGTGCTATATAATGAATCCTGTCTCCTGTCTCCGCGGGGTGCCCAGAGACATTGGAAATGCTCATTGCTCTAACTTCAAATGAACGTATTGCATTTTACATGAACTTATAAATATAGTCATGGAGAAAATGTCGAGCCTCATTAGTTTTATATATTTACATGGCCATGCATGGAGTGTGTCACATGTACTATAGGGTATATGGGCAAATGGTTGTCATCCTCAGCTCTAAAGCAACAACATGACTGATTGTGGTATTAGTACTCCCTGCAATATAACTGTATGTTAATTGACTTGTCATATTACCCTTAGTGTCATGGAAAGCAAAACAACTTAACAGCTAAAGCAATATTTCTGGCTCAAGTCTCAGCAGCAGTGCACTATTATCTTTTGTCTTATATATTGTGAAAATTAATGTCACTGAATGATTGAGATGGGCAGTTAGGGGAGAAGGTGGGTTGAAAACTGATTTTTGATATTCTATCCATAACCTATAAGGCACTAATGCATTATAACAATTATCTAAACAATCAAAAACAAATTATTTGCTTTTAATTAAAATCCTTTAATTGCTTTGATTATTTGTTTAAGCCCGGATATTATTCCACTGATTTGCAAAGTATTTGTGTTTATTGAGGGGTAAGAGTAACTAATTACCAAACAAAGTGAAAAAAGTTCATCTGTAAGTCACCAATGCAAAACAACGTGTCGCTCCTTCTGTTTTTGTCTGCTTTTACTTTTATTACTTCAGGTCGCAAAAATGTTATATATTAGCAAAATGTATTATTCCGTGTTTTGTCTGATCGATCACAGCTCTAAGTAACAAACAAATAACACCATCAAGTGACACCATTAGTAAGGCTGTTTTACTCCCAACACGAGTCCAGAGTCTCGCCTCGTAATGTAACATATCCATTCTTGCAAAAAGTGGGATTATAATCAGATAGGGGGTTGTCTAACAACAAGGAGGTGTTTTTTTTTACAAAACTGAGTGACAATTAACAATTGAAAATATGTACTCTCTGATGACTTTGACGAGAACCAAACCAGGTGTAGGACTCTTTCTTCTCAAACTAGGTTATAAGATACCAAGGCTATAATAAATGTTTGACTTTCCTCTATTCCAAATACTACAATTGAATGTGTTGTAGTAGAAAAAGATGGCGAGACTCTTTGTGAAGCTGAGATCCTGTAAAAATGGATTCCTATTCCAGTTAGAAGTGGTCAAAAGGTGTGCACAGAGCGAGATCAATGTAAATGTATGTCATGCTGTTCAGCATGCTTCACACTGGAGAGACAAAAACACATTGCACAAAGGAAAAGCTCTTTCTCAACCTAAGCCAATTTTGGATTTAGAGTACATACTGTTCCGTTTTAATTGTCAAAGGGAAGATTTGATTTGAAGCAAGTGGAAAACAGCTTTTTTTATTTTAAGAACCGGTTTGAAGACAACTGCAACGGTTATCATGTGGTAGAAATGCAATATCTGTAATTATTCATCAGTCAATACTGGATATGAATTCCATAAAAATAAGCATAACGCATGTAAATGATAGCAGCTCCAGTGTGAAATTGTTGACGCCGGCTTTTAAAATGCACAGACTGTAAGATGCTGTAATAGGCGAGCAGAGCACAGGGAATATATCTGCCAATCAAGTGAAACCCAGGGACCACTGATGATTTGGCCTGTGGTGTAGAGCTGCTTGTGCAAATGTGTTAAGCCAACAGCAGTAGGATATACACAAGAAAATCATACTATGAGTGTTTTTTTCCCCACTTTACACGTGGCAGGAGCCTTAATCAGGCCATTTCTTCCTTTCTTTGGACCACCATCAACATTGACTGATTGAGTTGCTCTACAGTCCTTATTTGCTCTCCATTTCATTTTCACTTCAGTTTTGTTCATTTATTTGCAGTTAAGTATCACATTTGGACACACATTGTTCCGAGTGCGTTTACAAAATATAAAAACTGGATCGCTCACTACTCTAATTTAATTTGGTTGTGCAAACTTTTGAGATTTGAAAAACGTTGATTTGCTTCCGTCAATAAATCACTTCTATACTTTTTATATTTCAACACTAAGGCAAGATAGTGGGGGTAAAGAAACAAAGAATAGAGTGTCTTTCTATGTATAAGTAACGTGAAATATGTAAACTGATAAAATCGACACAATAAAGTAAAACAAGAGATGTGAAAAAGTAATCTGTTTGGAAGAACTGCTGATTGATCTGCAATGTAATCACACAAACAGGATCCTTCTGAGATATGGCCCAGAGACGCATGAAAGAGCACAGGGAATAGCCATGATTATATTGGAAATGTATTTTGATGCTACTCACTAATTTTAATCTTTGTGATGAAGCACAGACCCTCGCCACATGTTTCTTTTTTGTTTTGGTTTTGTTACGTAGGCAGAAGCAGTTTGATTGTGCTGCAGAAATGAAATGGCTCGTGCTTCTGCAGTTGAACATGTGTGAAAATCAAATGCTCTAAAATGGCTCTAAAAGATGTGCTTATATAGAGTTCATGATAGCACTCAAACTTTGGAACAGTAATTGTAAATATAATTGCTAAGCCAAAGTAAGGAGATGTCTTCGAAAGCGCCGCAAGTAACTAAGTAAGTAAGTAACCCTTATTTATCTAGCGCCTTTCACAAACCAGAGTCCCAAAGCGCTTCACAACAAGGCAAGAGCTGGACCCCAACTATTCAAAGCTGTTTGGAAATCAAGCTAAATTCACTGCCTATTTTTACCTAGTCTATGTTCTTATGCTTTGTAAATGTCCCCTTTCAAACCTATAATGTAACACTTCTTGCTGCAGCACAGTGGGGGCTGCGCTGATTGTCCTTGAAGCCACATACCTTTTACAGCCGTGTCAGACTGATTTTTGATTTAAGGACCATCAATGCAGTGGGGCTATTTCTGCCTGGACGAAGCTGGTTCATGGAAATGTTTGATATTCAACCTACACTTGGTCCTCACTCCAAATCACACTCTGGCTCACATCTTTTTCTGATGCAAGAAATACTGTTGATCTTAAAGTTGATTCATAAGAGTCAAACATCTGTTGTTATTCTGGCGAAGCACAAAGGTAATAAAAATGTGAAAACACAAATACATATAATATTTGCTTTTCTCTGCATCATGGTGTTGAATTTCCAAAAAATACAAATAAAGCGCACATGTCGTTATGTGTGTATGATTGAGATAATAGTAATGTCCATGAGCTAACACAAAGGCGCAGTCGATCATATTCTCAGAGGATATAGTGTTTTCAAAAATGAAAGGTTTTTGACAATAATATTGGCATTGATATTTTATCTTTTGTTGTATATTCTTTTGTCAAAGCAGCTTCTGAAAGAGTCTCCATCATTTTTAAAGACATTGTTGAAATCAAATGAGACGAACATTATTTGGATCCAATGCTGTTTCAACACAATACCTTTTTGTGTATATGTTCAAAAGATTGATTATCAAATCCTTTTTGGTCATTTTAACTATTGCCATTTAGTTTGAGCGATGTGTTGATATTCCATTGAAAGACGTGTCTGCACTTCCTGAATAGTTTCATTCTAATATCCCATCCATTTTCTTCCCCTTAATCCATTTCTGTGTCGGGGGGTGGCAGTCACAGATGCCTCCCAAGTCACAGAGAAGCAGCCCCTCACCGGTCCTCCTGCAGGTGGTGAGGATGGCTGCTCTGCCAGCAACAGCCTTGTGCTGGTAATACCTAATATCTATTATAAAATAACACACAATAAGAATAAAAAAAAACATTTGAACTATCCAACAAACCAATGATGTGTAAATCTTTTTTATATTAATCCAAACAAGCGAAAAGCCCCTTGACGTTCATAATCTATGTCTTTACATCCATGTCAATCTCATTTAGGATTGTATTGTATCATTATGTTTTAGATCATGTTGATTTTTCTCTAACTCACATTATTAGCGTACAATCAAAAGTACTTGATGTTTGGGTTCTGTTTTTTTCTTGAGGCTTTAGTGCGTGTGTGTTCTCTCTTATCCTCGTCCACTGCTCTGAGTGATGTGAAACCTCAAGTTTAAATAATGATTGTGGTTTACAAAAAAGATAAAAGCTAAAATACTTGTCAATGCATATTTATTTACCCAAAATTTGTCCTCCTCGACCAAGGTGATATAGTGCGCTAGCCCTTTCTTATCGTATTCCACAGTTAGATATTCTCTGTGAATAGAAAGATTTTTCCTTTTTTCCTCTCATCATTCTCCATTATTATGTCATTGTATATGTCTATGGAGGATTCATCACTGGCTGAATATACTTGATTTAAGTGGCTGTTGGAGTGGTGGTTGAGGGGTAGTTTTAAATCAGAGAGAATTATAGATTGATAGATTTGCATTTTTCCACCATACACAAACATGTAGTCATCTAACTGAATTTTAAGAAACTCAAGTCCTGTCTATTTGTGTATTGATACTATTTCTGCACAAAGAAATATTGATTTGTGTATTTTCACGATCAACGAAGTAAGATTGGACTTGCCTTTTCCATTAGATGATAAAACAGTCAAAATACACTCAATATAGAGAAATATAAATCTTACTGGCTTTTGTTTTTACATTAGCAGTGTTTCTTTATTTCTAGACCTGTAGGGCTTTAAACACAGGGAAAGACAAACAAATAACACATTACTGATTGTAAAAGGAATATTGTAAAATAAATAATTGCCGTCTTTGCGATTTGTTAAGACTGCTGCCACTAATTAATCGTGCGGCCTTATTGTTTTTCACTATATTGGTACAACATGAAATCTGCTCCACAAGATAAAGATGAAGGAAATATTGTAAAATAAATAATTGCGATTTGTTAGGAGTGCTGCCACTAAAGAATCATGCAGCCTTATTGTTTTTCACTTTAGGGTTGCAACAAAATGAAATCTGCTCTACAAGGCGAAGACTGCTTTCTTCCACATGATACAAAGTTCCTTGTGTTGTTAAAGCCCTTGAGCTCATGCAGGGCAGGCTGGGCCCCGAGTGTGTATCTGACAGGTACATCGACAATAACTGAAGCGGTCACAATGGGTCAGGCGGCTCATTGAGGCTTGGCTCTGGGCTGAGGGGGCTCCAGTGTCAGGGCTGTTCCTCTGCTCAGCTCTGCAGCTCCGCTCAATAGACAGCAGCTATTGTGTGCCCGGATAATGCACTTCAATCATCCTTAATGTCATCGCAGCCCAAAAGGCTAAGAAGTCAGCTTGACAGCACTTTATATCCTCACATATGTGGCCGCTAAAGTGGAGGTTTTAATATTATTAACTAGAGTGCTTGTTTTACAGTTGTTTTAAGCCCAGCCTCTTGTACAATGCAGGGGCAATCTCTAGCTGTTTTGTGGAACATTAAGCCGGCGCCTACAGGCATGAAACAATTATTCTGCAGTCTTTTTAGTTAAACCTGATTATACTTGTCAAACATTTTTAAATCACTTACTATTCAGAACATGCGAGGACTGCGGGGCAAGCTTGCGGTGTGCTAATCAATTCTATACATTGGCTCACGGTAAGATGTCGAATGGCTAATTGACCACAGTAATGGTGCATGGCTATGCGGCGCAAGACAATGGAGACATGCACATTAAAAAACAATTAATTTTCAATACTAATGTCATGCTCCACTGCTTTTGCTGCTGCATATAACAAGGATTCATCATTGATACATAATTTTATGCTGCATACACAATCTTTCCTGCAAACTTAAAGATAAACTTCACATACATCTCTTGCATTTACTAACAAGATATAGCTCTCTGTAGAATACAAGGTCATGGATGGAAGGCTATGCTAATAAGTCGTCAGATTTGTGCTACTTTTTAGGCTGTATATGTTAGGCAGGACGGTAACTTTTCCAATACATTGTGCTGGGTGTCATGTGTTTTGTTTTTTGTTTTTTTTCGCAATACCATAATTTGTAGACTGGTGGGGGGGTCATTTTTCAACGTCACTTACTACATACAGTTTCTATTGGAGTGAACCCCCCCCACGCCGGAAAGCTTTATGGGATTTGCGCAAGTATTTGATATAGAGTTGCACACAGACCGGCAGGAGCACAGACTTACAAACATTGTGAAAAGCAGATGAAGAGAGATAAAATAAGATGCTGTCGTTCACTGACTCAGTTCTTTCTTCAAAATATAGGGTTCTTATGGGAGAGAGAAAACCTTTCCTCCCCTTCAGCCCCGTGATTGTGACTCTCGATTCCAATGCACATGCTGATAATCAAGAACAGACAAAGTTTACGATATGGCACTTTCATATTCTATCGGTATCAACGGCAGTGGTTTAATAGTACACATACATCGTATCATTAACCCATTTAGCTACGTTATACAGTGAAGATCAGTATAATGGCAGTCGTGTTTGCGCCTGTCAAACACTCTCAAGTGGAAACGGGAGCAGCATCATTAGCATGAGGGACTTCTTTTTTTGGATGATGAATGAATTCTCCTTCATCCCGAAAACTGTGTTATTTTTGTGGCTTTGTCGGAGCCAAGTGTTTCTGTACAGCTGTTTGCACACACACCAATCCACTTTGCATCTGGTTGACTCGGCTGCCCTCGGAAATGAGCTATTGAAAGCAAGAGTGCCTTCAAAACAGCTATAGGATCATTATAATTTAAAACAATTAGTTTGCCCTAGTACAGCTGCAACCTTTCCTCTTAAGCCTCGCAAGATTTGTTCAACCAAATTGACCCCATTCATTACTGCTATTAAAAGGGAAAACATGTTATTTTTGCTTTCGAGAACACATACTTTCAACCCTCATGAAAGCACGTATTAGGTGAACTGGTGAATCAGAATTATATAGAAATACATTTTCCTTTGTGTGATGTGTAATGTGTTTAAACATTAAATAGAAAGTATAAATATAGTGAACGGGAAAAAATATTAGTGATCAAGACCAGAGCATGAATGTCTCTATTTTTCTTATTGCAGATGTATGTATTTATTTGTTTTTAGATATAAATGACTTTTTAAAAAGGTCATGTGCTATGTTCCACATGAATCAAATGTGATAATCAGGAATCTAATGTGAATGTAAAAGTGTTGTCAGCCCTAAATCTATATGAGGCAGTCTCGCTATAAAACGGTTTGTTTAGATGCAAAAAATGTTCTGCTCATAATGTGTTAATTGTTTAGGGATTCATCCTGTGCTCCTGTACACACTGTTCCCTTTTATTACAGCTCATCACTTTAAACTGCTCAGCTTTTTTGAACCAGATGAGAAAGGCTGTCAGTTTTTCAAAAAAAATATATAGAACCTAGGTTGAAATACAGTTGTTTTCCTCTATACTGTTGATTTATGCAGGTTTCTGCAAAATCCCAACATTTCTCTCTCTGATTCTTTGTAACCTATGAATGACCAATGAACAAGCAGTGTTGCACAGCTGTTCCTGTTACAACCCTACAGTAATGCCACATGATCAGAGTGAGAGTCTTCATAGCGGAACAAGGCTATAAAGTCAAGGTCTTTCAAACTATTTCGTAGATGATAAACATTTACAGAGTGAAATATACATTTTGTGCAGTTAAATATTAACCATATTATTTTTTTTACTTTTTTCAGATATTTGTAAAACATACACAAGGTGTATCCCTGAAACTAGGAGATAAAGGACAACTGAATAAATAATGGAAATCAAATTGAAAAAATAGAAACATTAGAGATTTTGAATGTATAGAAGAAATGCTGAATAGAAAGTGTCTTGGATTCAGCATCTCTTTTTCCATATTTTTTATAACAAATTGTATTTTTGTAATTAATATGCTCCCACTTGCCACAGGAGAGGAAGAGCATGTTCAAAGGTTCAGCTCTCTTGTATGTTGATGTTACGTCTCTGCCCTCCGCACATACAGCAGTGGGCCGCACTTGGCATCAGATTGAATTAAATGAAAAAGCTCTCGCTGCTGCTGCTGTTGTTGCTCTTGTCTGGGGACATTTCATCATGGTCGCTGTGTCCTTGTAATTATTTTGGAGAGCATATTTGCTTTAACATGAGCCTAGCCAATGAGCCAAGACAGGGCATGTTGCAGGCATCTTCCCCGTGACTAAGTTGCGTATGACACTATGTTGTGCTGATAGATGCGAGGTGGCAGTCACTTCTGATTGGTGCGCTGCAAGAGCTGACAACATGAATTATGAAAGTCTCATTAGGCAACGCTGCCAATGATTTATCTGCCAGAAAACATGGTAATCTCAAAGCATTCTTAATTCATACACAGCAACTATATTTTATAAACGTATGGTTAAATAGTTAAGCAATATTAAAAACCCAATATGAAAGTCATTCAAACCAATCAAGCCATGAAACAAATGAATTTGATTGGAGAAAATTCTGGCGATTATCTATCTACTCAGTCACTTCTAACCTAATTTTATTAATTGCGTAACTAGCCCCATCACATTAATTACTATATAGACTTCATCTTTGTCTGTTCAGTTTCTTTGCAGTAGTCAGACTATGTTTGCTTTGGGGTGTAATATTATTTCTTATTGATTAAGACAACCAGCTGAACTCTTTATCATATAGTGCAGTTATGAAATAATATATTTTTATGTATTCTTAAGGATAGCCCCTTGAGATGAACCATCTCTTTTTCAAGAGGGTCCTGGAATTATGTTTTTTTTTTTATAGTTTATCACTAAATACTGTATGTGTTTTTATTTCTATATTTGTATCTTTGTCCTGACTATCATACATACAATTATATTATCTCTTTGAACTTTTTATTTCATTTTTTTAATTAGCTAATTAAGTGGCACTCCTTCCTGAATGTGTTGAAGTACTATCCATTTTTGTTAGGGATATCCACAAACGTCAAATCATGACTCTATTAAATCGAAGGTCACTGCGTTGGTTTGCCAAGCAAAATGGCTCCCGAAAAAGGACAAGGTGTGCTCTTTGAAAATTGGCCGCAGATGCAAAGGTGCTGAAAAATGTGTCATGTTTCTCACTTGACAGATGCATTGGCTGGCATGGAGGCTGAGAGTGTGACTGCCAGGTCATCTACCGTGTGTAGCTCTGCCAAGAGGAGCAGCCTCTGTACCCCAATATCCCTCCACTATGTCAGGCAAATCTGAAGAATAATATCAGACTATTTACAGCAAAAATCAATATTCTCAGGTAAATGTCAAATAACTTACATCAGCTATTGTCATTTACTTTTATAGTGTTTTAAACAAGCAATTCTTCTACAAAGAGTCAAGACTTCCAAATGAACAAAACTATACAATTATAAACATTCAGTATAATTGCAGCTTAATAATATAATGATAATGAGAACAATGCTAACAAGAGCTTTGAAAAATACAACAAATGTCTCTTTAAGACGAGAAGAAAACACAATAGAATTATGATAACGTAATAAAATAAGAAATATATGTTTTTGTAACAATTTTCAGACACACACAGGCAACAAAGGAAAAAGGGAAAAGAATCCTAATGAATTATTTTGAATCACAAATGGTTTTTGCCTCTTTATAAGAAAGAATTGGAACTGGATATAAAATACAATTACATTACACAAGAGCTTTTTTGCCGGAAAGAACTGTAGTCTCAAGTATCATACAAAATCAGATGTTTTTAGTGTTTTGGCTGTGATACCGAAAGCATCGCTGGAAGCATAAAGTCGCAGTAGTAACTCAAGATTAAGATCCTTTGGGTAGGGGGGTGGTTTGAGGTTATTGGCTGCAACTTAAAAGAGAATATTTCATTTCAAACATTAAGAATCATAGTTGTGCCCTAGATTTTTCAACAGCTTTTTGGATTCTATACCTATAATGGGATATAAGCAGACTGGTTCTGTCTATGTGAACGGCTTTCATTAGTAATCCAGCCCCATCTCTGTTTGTGACGGCGCACAGTAGCCCTTTTCTCTCCCCAGAACACTTTTAGTCACGGGTGCCTTCCACTGCCACATCTCCCCTCATAAAAAGCGCTGTGATTTTGGGGAGTTTTAAAGCTGCATTGCTGGCGTTGCTTTCGCTTTTGGCCGCAGGGAGATTCATTTTCTGATAGCATCATGCAGCATCCACGCGCGATGCCAGATAACAAAGAACTACTTATTTATGCTGCTTGATTTACTATTTATAGCAACCACACTATTAAAAACGCACAAATTAAGCAGTAGTTTTCAAACAATTGTCCGTTTTGTGTGTGTGTGAGTGAGTTTTTTTGTGTGTTTGTGTGAATTTAACGCTTTTACTTACCATTTTACAACCTATGTTTTAGCAGTAATGTAATAATCGTTTTGATTGTTTTGTTAGCGTGGAGATTATGTTCTAGCTCAAAAACAATCACGCTCCCTTAAGTCAGTGCAAGCAAAAAGAGGAGACTATAGTGGAGGGGATGAGCTGGCAGCACACATAGCAACAGTGCTCCTCTATGCAGTCCTTTGATAACGTCACAGCTCCATCTAGGTTGCTTTGGGAGGTACTGCCCTATAGACAGCCCGGTGTGTGTTGGCATTTGAATGCAAATGGTCATTCCAAAAGGCGCTCCCCACCATCCACATCACTTATTACAGAATATTCACTCAAAGGTCTAGTTTCTATTTTTGAACTATGGATAAGCCTTTTTTTCCATGAGGTGGGCACAGGCTCATCCTTTGGACGGACTCATATTCATTAGGAAAGTGCACAGAAAGTCAGCAGATGGCGTCGGGAATGTGACGGATAATTGTACCTCTCCAAGGACGATTCATAATTCGTATCTGATTCAGTGCAACCCCCTAGTTTTCCTAATGAAGCTCTAATTGAGTTTTTTTGATTGGGCTGGGCATATGGTTGCACTAATAGTCAAGGGTTTGTCTAATGTTTGTAAGGAGATCCACGGGGCTTTTGCATAGATTTGTTTTGAAAAGACAAAGAGATTTATGGTGCACAATTATACGTCACCACTGTTTGTTGTTTGTCTCAGTTGTGTCACTTACATGTTTTGCTTTTCACACCTATTTTTGAATAAAATAAATGTATATGTTTAAAATAGTGTATTAAATGATGTGTTTTGCTTTTGTAATTTAACTACTTTTTGTCTTATTTGTGTCACTTTTCCTGAGGCATTAGCGTATTGGTATAATTACATTGCATTTCCAATAACACCTGTTTTTCAAATTAATTCAGGGGTTGTTCCTGTAATTACTATTATCTTTGGTAGTGTTAGATTATCTTTTTAATTTGTGTTCACGTACTTAAATCGGTGTAGCTTGACCAATCAGACCCACCTTGCTTCTGTCTCAGGAGCTGAACTGTGTAGAATTGATCCACCCAGTGAGAAGCATATCCCTCGGCCTATAGCTCCGTGAGCTGTCGCTATTTTGGGAACTTGCTCTCTTCTTCAAAGTGCGGTGGTAATGAAGTGGCCCTCATTAAGGGGTACATTTGTGACAGTCAGTCCGTCAGGCAGGAGCAGGAGGAGACCGACGAGCTCTCCCTGCACCCCCGACTGGAGCAGCTCACTGGGGCCTCCCAGTAAAGGCTCATTTCATGCAAGGTTAGACACATCAGTCATTGGACACGGGGCTGGCTTTTACTGCCTTTCAATAAAATTACACATGGAACGTGTCGGTGTGGCTGCGGATGGACCTGGAAATGAAATGTCTTCCAGTGGGCTCTCCACAGCTGTGATCTGCACCGGTGCTTAAGCTTTTAAATTCCCTGCATGCAGTGGATCAAAGGGGCCTGACGACAAAGGTCACGCACCCAGGGAACTTCAGCAGACTTTGATTTTGTACACGTCTCTATTTGTGTGCCCAGTGTACGGCACGAAGTCAGATGTGGGACAGTAATTAATCCAAGGATGGATCTCTTTGTAAATGTGGACTCTAATTAAGCTCACTGAGCACTGATGGCTCAAAGAAGCTTTGTGTCCAGAGGGGAACCCACTATCACAGGAGAGATATATTCACTCTAATCGGACAATTGAGTATTAGCTTTGCCCATTGCCAGCAGATATTTGATAGATGTTTGTCCCATGTTAACCTGCCCCAAGGCATCTGTGGCCTCAGCTATCCACAATTTTTGAATTAATCAGAAACCTGTGGTGGGGTATCAGTATCACCCCTGCCAGTGCACACATGTAGGATCTTTTCTACCACAGACAATCTGGGAGATCAGGAGTCATCAATAGTTTTTTCCCCCCCAAAGGGATACTGCATCTTTGAGATTTGACTTTCACCCCTTTGTGTTAGAGCACCTTCCACAGCTATCAAATCATATTAGAAGTCTTGATTTGTCTCCCTCTGCGCTGTGCCGTGAGCTGACGTGAACACAGGCGCTCCGTGTTGGTTTAGCTGCGACACTGGTGACTGAGTGTGTGTGATGTCCAGACCTCATTGTGTCATGTGCAGGTCACAGTCCACAGCCCTGTTATGAGAGCCCACATTTTTGCCAAATATGACCTTTTCCTCACAGCAGCCACCAGCCTATCCCCAGAGATCCACTTTTAAAGCTAATTGAAGCAAGTGAATTAGTATTCTCTCCTATTTGCTATGTCCACAGGATTATGTCTAGAATGGAAAGAAACTTTGAGTGAGTCATACAGAGACATTTGGGTCAGGTACTTAGTCCAAACCAAATGTTCTGAATTAGAACCGAAATATCCTCTCCACGCTCAGTCACTCTCACACTTAATTTCACAACTCCCTGAAACTTGTGAATAAAAAAAAACGTACAAAGAAAACTCACAATGAGCAATAACTTTTTAATTATGAACTAACTTGCATAAACTTATACGAGCAGGCCAAACAACAGATCATTTTTTTGACGCAATTTTATCTATTTATCATCAGAAATACATGTTTTATACCTAAGCTTACTGAGATACATGACTGCTACATGTAATTCATTGCATTTAACTCCATCCATTGAAACTTATAGTGACCCTGAAACATATAGTGACCCTGTACTTTCTGCATGGCCTGACAGAAAGATACTCCACAATCTAAATTGTTAATGCTCCATGCCTCTCAATCAATGAATAATGAACGAATCAGTCAATGTAATACATGAAGTTCTGCTCATATAGTGAGCCATACAGTATATTGCAAATAAGTCCACTTTTCCAAGCAGCATTTGCCACCCTTGTCCCTGTATTATTTAGAGCCGAGTCTCACTGATGCATGTTGTTTTAAATATGCATGTAAAGGTTACAATTGGTGCATGAAAGTATGTTGAATTATTATTTCAATGGCATGTTACGTTAGTGATACAACTCATGCTAGATTTTTAACTGAAGTCAAGCAATGACATTGCCAAGACAAAAGAAAACAAGGATGATTATATTATGACCACTACTACACATAACACACTATCAATGTTAACTTGAAATGATAGTCAATGATTCTGAAACATTGATAAGAGGTAATATAAGTGGACTCAGACAAAACAATAGCTTAGTTTGCAAAAGTAATTGTGTGCAGATACAAAAACGCATCTGACTTCCTGATGTTGTTTTTCTTGCCATGGGCTGTATCTAATAATAATGCTGGTACTTTTCTGTTTTTTCCCCAAAGAAATTGTGTTCAGTGGAACATATGCACAGTGCAAATCCTAACTTTTATTCCAGATTCAGTGAGAATGCATCAAACCCTTCAAGCCAAAGCAGCATTGTTCAGATATTGATATTCCCAAAGGCTTATAACATAAATCTAATATTAACAAAACACATTTTATATAATCTGCAAACACTGGTGCAAGTCCAATGGGAAAAAACAAATCCATGAACAAAACAGTAATGGATCTGTCACATACTATAGCAATCAGAAAAAAATAACAT
>JAPMNZ010955269.1:0-21544 GCA_029875035.1 Pomatoschistus microps | reverse complement strand
CCTATATTATATTATATTATATAGATTATATATTCTCTTTTGATATAATACAGACTAATCATTTCTAACAACAACACTTGCCTTTTTCTATATCAGAGTATTCAAAATAATGGAGAGCATGTTTGGAAGTTAAAAACACAATCCTTATCAACAGAGTTCAGACATTTTGAACCAAATCAAACTCAACTCTTCCTAATTTTCTATGGATAAAGTTTCTGTTGTGTTGAAAGCTTCCTTCACATGCACATGTTTACTTGTTCTTCAGAGCTTATTAATACAGGGCACCGTAAGTGTGTTGCAGCAGTAAACAAGGGTCAAGTGTTGCCTTGGGGGGAAATGCAAATACTCTGCTTGTACCAAGAACAGCTACATCTAAAAACAGGCCGCGGGCAGAGGAGATGCTCAGGAGGGCGTGATGCACATGTGTGGAGCAAACAGATGGACAGATGCATAATAAGGAAACTTCAGAATGTGAAAAATACAAAATACATACAGTGCAGTTACATACAGCAGCTCTACATAATGGTCGATCTCACTGATTGTTCACATCAAGAAGAAGGTCCTTTATTCGTCCCACAATGGGGAAATTTCAGTTATTATTGTTGTGCATCCAAATTTGTGGTAATACGCTTCACTCACTGCGGCTTAAACGCTTCAGGTCACGTTTTATTGTTTCATGGGAACATTTTTGTTTAAAGGCAGTGTTTGAGATAACCAAAAACACTTCCAAATGGCAATACCGGGGGATGTAGTCTCAGGGTGCGTTCACATTAGTATATTTCATGCAAAACTCACTTTGGATTTAAAACCTAACAAGTGACCGTGTCTTTTGAAATAGATCTCCGAAGCATTTTTCGCAAAGTGAACTTGAATTAGTCCCCTTAAAATTTGACCAGACAAACCAATGTGAGCCCACCATTAGTGACTCGTTACAAGTGTTGAATTGTTTGCTAATCTAAAGCTAATGTATTTATAATAAACGGTTTTGTTATGATCTGTATGCCTGTGTAATTTCACGCCAAAGACGCATTTCTGTCATCACTGCACATGATGGACAATACAGTTATTATTTTCTATTCTATTATTCACTCAGTGGTGATAGGTAGCCACAGCTGCCCAGGATTGACTGACAGGAGGAAGGCGGTCTGTCTGTGCTATTGGCCACTCTAACCATCTCACATGTAGCATACTTAAATTGTTTTATAATGTTGTCTCAATGCATTTTGCAGTGAACTTTACGGTATCCTTAAATACAATACAAAACATACACAAAATATGTCCAACAATAATTTGCATTGATGTCTATATATTTCAAGTATAATAATGCATTGCTTTTGTATAACGCTTTTTTCAAACACTCAGACGCTTCACATGGGATTAAACTACTTTTGCAACCACATCTGCCCTGGGACAGAATGGCAGAAGCGAGGCAACCAGTATTTGCCATCGGCGCCTCCATCCACCACCATTCACTTACTCACACACCAGACTCATACTAGGCAATGTGGGTGAAGTGTCTTGCCTGAGGACACAAAAACGGTTTGGCACTTTACAGCCGCCCCACTAAGGCACATGGTGTTCACATACAGTAGGTCTCCCATCACCCAAATATAGGCATCTGATTTTACAAATGTTATCTTTATTTGTGTTAGGATTTTATTTCCGGGCATAATCAAAAATCATAGTGTTTAGATGTTCTTGGACGGTGCTACAATGATTTAATTAAAAATACGACAGGAGCTGGTGCCCAGAAAGAAGGTGCAGTGTAATACCAGACAGCTGGGAGGAAGAAGCAAAAGTGCAGTTTAACCGTTTCGCTGCTGGACTGAATTGAGCTGGCGGCCGCTGAATGAGTAAAATCTCTTCCTCTGTGAGTTGGAAGTTTCACACAGGAGTTTTGAAGAAAGTGCAGCGTTGGGCCTCTCCCAGCCACGCCTGTCTGCACCACACACACACACAATACGAATGGAAGGGAATTATTATGAGATGCAATTATAATCAAAGAAAATTATGCTGTTTTTCAAGTTTTGCACAATGTATTGGACCTGTTTTTAAACCTGCTTCAATTGATGGTTTTGTTGTCTAGTAAAATGTTTTTATGAGGATCCATGAAAGATTTTTTAAGTAATTGGGCTGACAATATGTATTTAGTGGTCTACAAAATATATGTAGAAAATGATTTATGAAAAAGTTAGGTACCCCAGCTTTATGTGCAAATCTAAAATGTCCATTTGGAGAGCCACAATAATCAGATCGCAAAGACTGCCACATAAAAAAAAATCTATATGAGTGAATGAAATATTTATTTGAAAAACCTGCACACATAATTTTCTCAGGAAACAAGAAAGCATAAGCACGTACAGGGATAGAAAAGGGGTTGGAGGAAGCAAAATGCTTATACTATATATATTATATAAGTACACTTATATTATATAAGTGTAGTATTTATTGTTCAGTGAGTCCAACTATTTTTTTAATGCATAATGTCAATATTGTAACGTTTTTTTGCTGTAGAATTGAACTTTCTGGTTGTACTTTTTTCATTTCATTTATGAAAGTTTTTTGATAGTTTTTCATATAAAGCCATGACTAACTGCAGACAAAGTACTGACAGTTCCCTTTCACAGCTTTATCCCGTAGACCGTATATTAGGAGTGGACTGACATCACCGTAGTGTTAGCCGAATGTGAAAGAAGCCAGTTTGGACATTAGCTAGCCGGAGCCATATTTCTCAGAAGGGCATTTCTTTTGCTGCGTAAGCATCATGCAGATGTGTTGCTAAGAGTTTCCCTTGCGAATGACCTTATTGGTCAATCTGTATTTGTCATATCTAGATTTCTAGAATATCACAAAATAAACACCAGGATCACAGAGAGCTGGAGGAATTTACTTTTCAAAAGAAGAGTCAATAGAAGCCAGAGTGAATTGGAGAAAAACTTTGTCCATGAGCACTTCCTTATGGGGTTTCACGGAGCTAGCAGGTTAGCATGGTCCATCTATATACAGTCAATGTTTTATACCAATACAAATCTTAACTAATATATTAGACAGAGGCACAGAAATACTGCAGACATTACTTCACCCAGAAAACAAACAATTCTGTAATTATATCTTTGTAAAAATAGACATTTTTAATTAAACTAATTGCACAGGCCCTCTGTAAGTACCACTATGATTGCAGCGATTACAATCAACTGATTCTGATTTCACTTCCGTTGTTACTCATATCAAATTAAAGAAGGACAAACTTACAGCAGTAAAAGTAAATGAGAATGTCTTTGCTCACTGCCATTACACTTTCAGTCAACACACCACAACAAATAAAACTGTCTCTATTATACAACCACCCACGGAGTACAGTAAATCCACTCGTATTTTGGCTATACGGTATTTAGAGCATGCAAGTGTCAACACGTGATGTAAAGGGGATGTTGTGACGGTTAAATGACTACTGTCTAGTTTTCCCCCACATACTTTTTGTTTTCTTATTAGTTTCATGAGAACACAAACCCTTTGACATGTTTTTGGATGACTCGGACCAAAAGATCACATTTCTGATAATACAATTGGACTAAACTTGGTGTCATTCTGTTCCCTAAACCCTCATGTGAAGCTGGCTGAGAAGTGGTTAGAGCACTCCTCACTCACAGCAGATTGATTCCTGCCTTCAGTGCTGTAGGATGTAGGGTGACACACAAGTTCCACTCAATTCCAGCGATAACATATTGAGATGTAGATGAGGCAGTAGATCAAGGCTGCCTGGTCTCATCTCAGTTAAGCAGAGACCAGAGACCATAGGGACAGGACTGCTGACTGGTGGGAAATAACAGATCGAACTAGTTTCAGCTCTCAGCCAAGAATTTCCCCAACAGGAATGGCCTTTAATATAAATACTGCTCTTTCTTCCTAATTTATTTCATGTAGGCCGGGACCAAATTTCAAAACTGAGACTACATGAAAATAGTAAAAGGTGGCCTGCGATTGCTTCAGAGCAAAAGTCCCTGGGCAGAAACTGCTCTAGTCATGCTTAAAAAGGGAAATTGGACGAGAAGATTGAACCGTGTCTGTAATGCAGATTCACCTAAGATTAGGGGAGTTACAGACTCACAGCCTTTGACCAAGTTAGAGACGGCTGAACAGGAAAGTGTCGCGTGGACAAGAGCAGAAATGGGTTTCAATGAGACTGCCGTCGTCTCAGAAATAACAGAAATAGACACAGGGAGAGAGCTGACATTGAGACTAATGTTGAAGTTGTATTGTGTTTCTGAACAGTGAGGCACAATACAACACAAACGTATTTTCTGTTAAATTTACCACAAGAACTTGGTGTTGTTAGTCTAAAATAAAGTAAGACCAAATCAATCAAAAGAGAAAAAGTGCCGTCATGGGCGTTGATTGAGGGATAATAGCTAAAAAAGGACAAGTTGCCACAAGTTCTATATGTTTTTTGATTGATTCCATTTTAACTGCAAGTTGTATAATTTCACATTTAAGTTGGGAAACAACACGACAGTATATCTACATTGCAGAACACCGATAAATGGCAATAAGGATATTACATCTGTTTAGTTCTCTCTAACAACAGACAAAATGTTAAAGCCTATACATCAAATTATAGGACAGGAAAAAACAAATATTTTGATAATCAAATAGTGGCAGATCACTCTTTCTTTCTAATTCAAAAATAGTTTGACATTTGACCAAAATAAAGCTCAAGTGATGCCCCCAAAGACCATGACCTGTTGAACATTGGATTGTTTGATTAAAAACACTTTGAAACACATTTTATTTCATTCTGATGTTATAGAATGATCGGTCATGAAACCTCTTCTCAAATCTAGGAAAGGTTCAGAAAATGATTAATCGATTACATGAGTTGACAGCTATTTCAATGAGTTGTGATTAAAGTGAATGTCAGATACTTTTGAAATTGTGAAGAGGAAGTGAAACTTTTTGAAGACTGGTTGGACCCACCCATGCTCTCCTCCGGAGCCTTCTGATTGGTCAGAATTCAGTCAATTCCGGACGATCATATATTCCAATTTTCGAGCATTTATTTACACATTTACATATATTTTGCTGGGAATAAATGAGAATAGAATGTGGATCAAGATAACAACTGTATAACACTGCATCAAAAGAACAACAGTGGCAAACAGTGCCATGGAAGTTGATACTGCAGCATCGTCACTCTGTCTTTTCTGAAAATCTAGCGCCTCGTCCTTGAAGAGCACCTTGAACATAAAAACACCCACTGAAGCAGTCACTATTGTGTTCTTGCCCCTCGTCATTGGTTTAACTGTATTCTCTTCCACTGGGGCGACAGTGGCTCAGTTGGTGGAGCATTTGTCTCTGAGCTGGTGGTTGTGGGTTCGGCCCCCCCATGACCCATGTCGTCTGCTGTCGTTGTGTCCCTGGGCAAGACGCTTAACCCCTCATTGCCCAAAGCCCCCGCTAAAACACCAAGGCCGGATCTTCCTTGAAGCAGCCATCTTCCTGTGGACCCACCACCTGCAGGAGGATCAGCGAGGGGCCGGTGCCATGTGATTTGGGTGGTAGCTCTGATTGTTAACCCGCCAACCCAGAAAATAAATAATAAAAGGTGGTGAAAATGACGACAATAACAACAAAAAGACATGACTCTTCCAGAAAATGTTACTGGTCATAGTTGTGTGACTACAATAAACTATTATTGTACTATTATGTAGAGTAAATATTTTTCAACAGTGTCTCATTGTCAGAAATATACATAATTAAAACAAATTATTCATTAAAATCATTCATTTACATGAGTGATCATCACATCATTTAAAAACCAAAACTGATTCATTTAACGGACAGCAGAATGTATTGAAAATACATTCACGGTGCTGTTATTAGCCTCCCCTTTAACAGATAATATCCTCTTTCCGTAAACATTGTGCATGAATTTCACTTTACTTCATGTTTTACTTCCAGGAACAGCTCGAAGCGTCTGATCAGTGACAATGAGCACATCTGAATGCGTCTTTGCGCCTACACACTTTCAGCAGCTTGCAGCATCGATCTCGCCAGAAACCACGCGATTACAGACACTACTCTCCTTCCCTCGAATCTAGATAAGGAAACATTTCTCTCATACGCAGATGCAAACCACATGCCACCAAACAATCTAATTTTCCTTTAAAATGAAAGATGTTTTGTTATTAGGAAGTCTGCGTAGGGGGAGTTTAGGGCACAGGTCTTCCAGATGATTCAGGTTAATTTATTGTTGTGAGATTCAAACTGTTTTCACAAAGCTTTTCATATTTGGGGTTTTTCTGTTGTTGAGGAATCAAAAACTTTAGGGCTATACAAAAATAACTTTCACTTCATTTAATTGTGTGAACAAATTGTGGCCAATGTTGGCCAAATGTTAAATATAAAATAACTATTAGATTAATGAAATTACTGTATTTCACTTCAGAGTGCCTTGGATATTTTTGCTTTACTCCTCACAGATTTTGGTTTGTGTTTTGATGCTTTCCAGAAGTCCCATAGCTTCATTGTTGAAGACCACCTGAGTTACATTATTTTATACTTTAAACCAAAGCAGCACAGGCATCCTCTGTTCAATGTAAAGTGGAACAAGTGTAGTTTTAAATTGTGACATCCCTGTATAGTTTGCGCAATGAGACAAGCCCAAATATTTTCTTTGGTTGACCTGCTGGGAAACTGAAGTGCAAACCTCAGCCTCTAACCACAGAGCTCTCTGGTTTTAGATCTCGTCAAAATAGGGAGTCATTTACCAGCTGCTGTGATTAATATATAAATTATGCCGTGTGAGCAATGGTTTCTCTTGATGGTAACAGTTCAAACTTTATTTTTACTTAAATATTTAAAAGGGATTCTATGTAATAAGCACAAATAGTTGTCAACCTTTGTTTACAGAACAAACTTCCAGTTTAGCTAGAAATGTTACAAACTCGGCTTTTTGTACGAGTCCCTTTTTTCATCAAAACATTGGAATTGTCCATCTCCCAACTCCATTTATCTCCTATATTCTCAATAGTTTGAAACATCCCAAACCAGTTTATGCCCACAACACATTATAAAAACATCCTGACCGTGACCAATAATCTCCTCCTCACAGGCTGGCTGCGATTCAGACACTCGGCACGGAGTGGATAGCACTCTTGCCCCTCAGCAAGAAGATCCTGGGTTCGAATCCCGGTATGTGCTCCCCTTGCTAGCGTGGGTTTCCTCCAGGTACTCCTGTTTCCTCTACCACTAAAAACATGCACACCAGCTTAAAACCTCCAGCTCCGGTTGTCCTGACCAAGCCGAGCATCAACATCTGGAGATGGGTTCCCGGGCGCTGTTACTACGGCGATCACTACTCCTGACGTAAGCCTTAGAGGCATCAGGATGGGTCAAATGCAGAGGAGGAATTGCCCTATGGGAATTATTAAAGTGTGCCTTTACAACTCCATTTCACTCTCACCCCATTGACCGCAACCTTCTCCACCGCAATCCACCCAGCACTGTCCTGGTTCTCTTTCTAACGCCACCACTCAATAAACAACGTAACATAAAAAATCTCCCGTCTCACTGGTCTTCCTCAAGGTTCAGTACTTGACCCCTTTCTTTTCATCATCTTCATGCTTCCTTACTCTGTCACTCCCTCCTCCTCCCTACGCAACCTCGGTGTTATACCGGACTCCACCCTCTCATTCAAACCACAAAAACCATTATCAAAACATCCTTTTTCCACCTCCGCAACATTGCCCGTCTCCGCCCTGCCTCCAACAAGCCACTGCTAGAAATCCTTTTCCACACTTTCATCACATTTAGACTCGACTACAATAGCCTCCTCTATGGTCTCCCTTCCACTCATCTGCAGTCCAACTTTTAACCCACACCCACTACAGAGACCACGTCACCCCCATCCTCAAACAACTCCACTGGCTCCCCGCTCAAATCCACATATTCAATCTAAGGTCCTCCTCATCACCTACAAGTCCCTTCATAACATGGCCCCTTCATATCTCACCAATGTCCTCCATTAGCACTGTCCCTCTCGCCGACTCAGATTCACCGACTTGTGCTGAACCTTGGGGGACCAAGTCTTTGCTGCCCCCACACTCTGGAACTCACTCCCACATCAGGAACTCTGACTTGCTTCAGAACTGCTCAAAACTGTTTATCTTCATTAATTTTATTCATTTTTCATGTATTCATTTATTTCAGGAAAGGATAAGTACAAGGTATTTATGTATGTCCTATAGTGCAAATGATAAGGACTGCATATAAAAACATTAACATTTAAATAATCTTCAGATCTCTGGAGATTAGGAAACGTTTCTAGATAATCTCTACTGTGCATTTTAGACTTGTGACCTTTCGTTCCAAGACCTTAGTTGCCACATCAACAACACCAACAACAACCGCAATTGTCCCTTACTGCAAACCGCTGAGGAAATGAAAAAGAGGTGGACGCAAGTGCCACGGACTGGACTCTGCCACCTCACATTCACTTCCACAATTTACACTCAAAGAGGAACTGTGTCCACTTTAGCTGGAAAAACTTGTTATAACCGTTGTATATGAATTATACTGTACATATTACAAAATGCGGCAGAACACCCAGAAAAAAGCAAACTGTTCAAAACCTGGCCCTGTTTTGAGAGTCCAGTGTGGCTGAAGAAGATTGCCAATTATATATTATGAATTCACCAATGTAATTGTTTTGGTATCTCTTAATGTTGTAAAATTATCTTATTCACACATCCGAAAGAAGGCCATGCTTTCGGTTCCATAAACTGCCCAAGCAGGGCTTATTGTCAGTTAGGATGTTTGCATAGAAGTTCCATAGTTATTGGATCATAAATGAATCCATATTTACAGGCAGAACAGTTCCATGTTGCATTTATAAACAAAACAAGGATATAGTCTTCAATATTGTAAGACTTGAAGCCTGTGTGTGTGTCTGTTAAAGGTGTTGTCTGCAAAACCTATTCAGTTCTAAGTCGTCGATGTAGGAGAGTCTCAGGACGGTGATGATCCGGGAGATTTGGAGACATCTACGGACATTTGTTAACGTCACGCTCCTTATGGACCAATGTGTTCTATGCGTTTGTTAATATTGCATTTTCCGTGTTTGATTCTCTGCTGAATACTTAGTAAAGTCCTGAGAAATGACTTGTGATTTTGGCAGGAACACCACCAGTAAGATTTGCTGGAAGAGAATACATTACTATTGAGCGCACCTGTATAAGAACCATCTATTAGAATTGTAGATGGCGTTAAGCGTAAAGGTAGAACAAAACAGCAGTCCGGTTGTGCTCCCAAAAGTCCAGCGAACGCACTCATTTTAGGCTATCTAACACACACACACACACCTAGCCAATCTCCCCACAACCCTCAGCCTGTGTTTGAGACCTCTTTACCCCTTCCTAATGACTCCCGCCCTTTTAAATCATGTTATGAACACAAACCTCCTCCAAAACATGCCTCTCATTTGTACCCAGTTCAAACACACTCCATGCCAATGCGCCTGCTCAATTAATAAACCAAATGTCCATGTAAAATCAGATTAGACCTAATTAAATCCTGCGCTTACATACTGCCGCTGTCCCCTCTCCACCACAGACTGGCGTGATGACAGGCAGCTTAAGCGTGCGTTTTGATGGCGCCCAAGTGGGAAGAACATCTCCATATGCGTTACGTCAGCCCCAGGCAACTGCCGCGTCCGACCGCCTTTTCCTGCCACACTCATTTGGCCCCAGCAATCATCCGCGTCTTGTGCTAAAGGTCTCTTGTCGCTACGAGGCTCTTTGGCACTATCTGCGAGCTACAGATGAAGAATATGCCGATTAAACATGCCTTCATTAAAGCGATTATTAAGCACGCAAAAGACCGTTCAATTTCCCACGGGCGGCCAAATAACGATGGGAGGGAGATGTAGGGAGCATGGTTAGGGAGAGAGGAATTTGGGTTGAAGGGAAAGGGGGGTGAAAGTATAAAAAGGTTGCTTGTTAGTGTTAATTTAAGAGTTCCGTGCACACTTGAGGAGGAGGGTGTGTGTGAGTTGTCGCCTGCTTAAGGGGACAGCTGAGACGAACTACCTGACTCACTAAACCTACAGGCCGCTTCCAGGTCAGCGAGCTTCCCAGCACCAAGACCTTGCCAAAGACAGAGGAGAAAAAGTTACTTCTGGTTCATTTAGTTAAGGCCGGCCAGTGTTTAGTGGCCACTAAGAAGCAGAGGATGGAACGGGGTCAAACAGGGGAGTATGAAGTCATTTTAAAGCCTTTGGAGGTGGTCATTGTGCAAAGTTTGTTTCAAAGTCAAGAGGAAGGAATACTGTGATAATGTCTGCTATGTAATTGATTATTTGAATCTGTATAATGTTTTAAATCACAATATTGATTTAAATGGGGGCCGACATTGCCAAAAAAATTACAATAGTCAATCACAAAAAACTTCCTCACTCCTAAGAGACAATATGACTGAGTTGGTAGCATTGAGGTCACACAGTAAGATATGACAAAGTTCAGTCTCTGGGCTTTTTGTGCACACAAAGAGTCAAATCTGCAGGTGCTGACAATGCATTATCATCTAGTGACGGGTTGAGGGCAATGCTGTGTGGGACCCATCCATGTATCGGGCCCCACGACAGTTGGAAGGGTTGAAATGTTACCCCTTACCCCATCTGCCAGCCAGATATCAGCACCTGTTCAAAGTCAAACTGGAGCCATGCGTCCAAAGGGTTCCCAAACATCCAGAGTGTACATGTATCCAAAAGTTTGGACCTCGCTGAAGTCCCCCGGTGTACCAGTCTGTTTTGCCCGGCTTAATTTTGTACCATGCCTTGTACACAGTGCAAGACTGAACAGAACTTGCTTTGATCAAGCATCACAGCCCCCTGTTCATGGATTTATGGAATACAGAATAAGACATTCATCTTTGTTGTGTTATTTTACATCCTTCACATAATTACTACTGCAACTAACTATGGCGAGGGTTTTTTTGGTGTATTAATAGTACATTTGGGATACTTCTATGGCATTTCCTACACACTACATTTCTCAAGACAAGTAAACATTACCAGAGCTCAAACTCAATATCAGGCCTATTAATTGACATCTTGAAAAGTCCAGTTCATAACAATATGTGCCCTTTGTAACTTTGGCGTTGTTTCTTCACATTTGTGGAGAGTTTTTGTTGCTCAGCCTCCTCCGTGCAGCCTGTCACTCTGAATCACACCAGCGTTCAAAGAAAGTGACACAATTGTATGTATGAGGTGCTGTTTTGGTCAATCTGTAGCCCCAAACGTGTATTTCTGAAGTTATTCTCAAAAATAAATAGGAAAGTGCAAACAAGCGCCATCAACTCAAGCTCGATCATGCGTATAATTTGTCAACATCGGATATGTCCCCATTGTTGGACGAATATAGGTTTTATCTTTCACATAATTTTATGTTCAGAGAATAATTAACTATGGTCATCCCTTTTAACCTTTTGTTTGCACACTTCATGTCCTTTTGCACAATCTGAGCGATATTATCTATGCCAACATTTCTCCATCGTGACTCGTGAGATCAATGAAGTTTATTTTAAATATGAATATTTTGGTATTTTCAAGTGCAGGGCTTTTCTTAAGTGGATTTTGCATTTTGTTCCCATGTTCAAGTTTCCTTCTGAGCGCTCAGGTTTTTCCTCCCTCCAAAAACATGCCGTTTTTGCTTTCCAGCAAGTGGAAAGCAAATGCATTTTCAATTGGCCAATTAATTTATGACTGATCAAATCAAAGTAAAATCTTGAGTCTACAAGGACAATCTACATGTTCCACCCTCAACAATGGTCATGATCTTTGGCTGTAACCAAAAGCAAAAGATCAAATTAGTTTTTTGGGTGGACACACCTTTTGAGATTTGGGTGAGGAGCCCAGAGAAGAGCTGAAGGAAGGTTGTGTGGAGAATGTCTGGGCATCCCCATCCACAGCTGCCTCTGCTACCTGGCCCTGGAAAGAGTGGGAGAATATATGGAATAAAATCAACTAAATATTGAATAAATCTATATTGGCATTGGCATACTTGGGTCATCCCAAGGCATGCTGATCCCTTTTTCTGAGTAGAGCATTTGTTAATCTCTCTAAACTTAAATTAATATAATAATGGAAAATATCTAAAAGGTCATTTTTTTCCCACAATCTGGATTATGTCAAAACTCTAGTCACCTTTGTAACTGGAACAAGCCAATGATATTCCCTTTTAATTCAATGTGAACTTATAGAACTTACTAATTGTTGATCAGGACACAGGCTCAAAGTGACAATTCTGAGGCTCTATAGCCACAACGTACACAACACATACGTAGGCAAATTATAATAGTCTATATCATTGCAAACACTAATGAAAAATGATACAATTCCTACATGCAATAGGCCCATAGAAGCTGTAAATGAGAAGTGAAATATTTTGTAAAATCCAATTTGAATTATCATATATGACAATTGAACATCAAAGCACCAGTCTGAACAGATGTCACAATGTTCTTTTTGTGATCAATTTAGCTCAAACTTTTTTCATTTTAGTTATATATTTTCAAGGCAACACGTCTTTTAGTTACAATATTGAGAAGAAATAATATTTTCTATTTTTGATGATCAGAGAAATAAACACGTGTTGTTTTAATAATGCTTTACCAACCTAACACCCCGAGGACACCTTACACTCCATGCATTTTTCAGGCCACACGCCCAGAACTAACATGTGCCTACGAGGTGATGAAGCTCCGGGCCACGGGAGGACGGGCTTCCTGGTACTCACTGGGGGGAACTGGTACGCCAGGATATACCCAAATAAGGACTGTCCGCTATCAGGTTCAAAGGCGTGACTCAGCTCCACAATACATCCTCCTGGGAATTGTCAAAGAGGATTGGTTCATTAGTGTTAGTTTAGTTGGTAAAATGAGAATGTATTTGCCTTATAGTGAGGCTCAGGATTTATAAATACGTGCCAACTTTGTTTGTGGGACTGAAATGGAGGTAGTTTAGTTTACCTGAGCAAGTTTGTTCCACTGCGAATGGGCCTCGTCTTGTTTTACGCTCCTTGTTCCTGGCAACAACGTCATTCATTCTAAGGGGGCGGGGACAGAAGAGGAAACAGCCAATCATAGCGCGGTAGCTTGGGGCTCGTGCGCTCCGGCGCGTCACCGGGTAAATACTGAGGAGCAGCACGAGCGGATCACTATCAAGCAGGAACTAAAGGAGAAGTGTCAGCTTCAACCGCGGAATGAAAACAGCTCAATTAATCATTGGACTCCGCTGTACCTCAGTCTAAAGGTATATATCGACGCTTGGTACATTACTGTTCCACTTGTTTGGAAGTTTTTCTCTGCTTTTGATAGTTTTCTTCAGTGTGTTAATACGGAGGGACTTTGGAAATTGAATCATTGGGACACTGAGAGCGCTGTGTCTAGAAGCCTCTTTGCTGCGCTCTTGTATTTGACTGTGATTTTGAAATATGTCCACAATTATGGAACAACCATTTTATGACGACTCGTTTCTTTCTGCTTATGGCCATCCAGGCGCAGCACTGCCAGACTACAAGCTGCTAAAACAGAATATGAACTTGAACTTCTCCGAATCCTATCGGAACTCAAACTTCAAGACGCAAAACGGAGATTTCTATTCTTCTGGAGACGTGGGCTCTCTGAAACTTGCGTCGCCTGAACTAGAGAGACTAATCATCCAGAACAGCAACGGGGTCATTACTACAACGCCGACCCCCCCGCAGTTCCTCTACAACCGCGGCATCACTGAGGAGCAGGAGGGCTTCGCAGACGGCTTTGTGAAGGCTCTGGACGACCTGCACAAGATGAACCACATGGCGCCTCCAAATGTGTCTCTTTCAGGTGGTGTGTCCTGTGTGTCCATGCAGCCAGAACCACTGGAGTACACCACTTTGAACAGCTGCACGGGTCTGTCCTCTGCGCCCAGTTATCCGTCCACCACCATCAGCTACCTGCCTCATCATCACCACCAGTACCAGCACCAGGCTGCTGCGCACGGGTCCCATCACTTCCAGCAGCCGCTCCACGCGCAGCGCTTCTGTGGGCTAAAAGAGGAGCCCCAAACTGTACCAGACATGCACAGCAGCGACAGCTCTCCACCCATGTCTCCTATTGATCTGGAGAACCAGGAGCGTATCAAAGCAGAGCGTAAGCGCTTGAGGAACCGACTGGCAGCCTCCAAATGTCGGAGACGAAAACTAGAGCGCATAGCTCGTCTGGAAGAAAAAGTCAAAGTCCTAAAAACTGACAACGCTGGACTGTCAAATACCGCATCTGTCCTGCGCGATCAGGTGGCACAACTCAAACAGAAAGTTATGACGCACGTGACCAGTGGCTGTCAACTTCTTCTGGCGCCTAAAGTGAAGTCTTATTAAAGACTGTTAAATGCACATTTTAAACACTGGACAATAACTGCACTTCCGGCGCACAGCCGGCACTTTGCTGTCTGGACTGAACTATGCTGCTCTTGGCAAAACCCAAGACAAAAAACACTTTCAAGTGTCGTGTCATTGCCCGTTTACATTTTATTTTATTGTGACCATCTGTGATGTAACTTATTTGTGTTTATTGGGTTGACCCTGATAAATATTTTTTACTTGTACAGTATATATATTTAAGTAAATTAAAATATAAAGCCTCATTGGGAAATTGTCTTTATCACGTAGATTATAGAGCACAGGCACAAACTTGTACATTTATGACTTCACCCACTTTAACAAGCATTTGACTTCGGACACGTCCCGGCGTAGGACAGTTTCCCCATTGACGTACATATGCCATATTTGGTCAACTTTTTCCCGTAAACGTCACATCATTTCCGGGAACTCCCTCCTACATTGCCAGTCAGAAGCTGTATTTCTTTTCACATCAACGCGTTCAAGGTGGATGTTTGTCAATAGGTCATAACGAGGGGAGTTTCCCCTTGTTGCTTTCATTTTCTCAAAACAAGTTTAACAAGTAAACCCAGAAAAGGCTTATAAAACTTGAATAAGTTGCAACAACACATCACTTGTACAATGTCTAAGCTCAAAGACGTTTTAAGCAAGAGCTTTACCAATGATCCAGTTAACAGTTGTGAAGTGTTTCAGGCCAATATTAACAACTGGTGTTAAACAGTCAATACACTTTGGGAAGGAACCTGTGATAGTTAGACATGTAGATACTGCCACCTAGAGGCAAGAAGAGGGACTAAAAGAAATGTCATTACACCAGATGTTCGTTTATTTTGTAAAAACTCAAAAGGACATACCATCATTCAGTGCTTTAGACTATGAGGTCACCCACCAATTCTACACAGGACAAGAAAAAGCATTTAACCTCATACATGTAAATGTCATGGACGCAACTGCTAGGAATCATGTGTGGCAAGTGCTAAATGTTAGGAAGTCTGCTGCATTTGCTTCTACTGCTTGGAGAAGTAAGCTTGGCTCTTCCCAACGTCTGGGATGATTGTGTCACTGCCAGGTTTCCAGCCAGCGGGGCAGACTGTAGAGCACAAAGAAATGTACAATGAAGCTTCAGTAAAAGACCTTTAACACAATACAAGTCTGAGAGGTCAGAGTACAGGGGGCAATAGCCAGGAGTGTAAACCTACGCTACAAGGCTATTCCATCACAGATAAAACTCAGGCACACCATAAACGGATACAAACTGAAGGAAGTAAACATGCACACAATGTTTCAACCAATATACTCTAGAAGTTATTGTAAAAGATCATTGTTCGTGTTTGATTTTGAAACCTTGTCAAGTTCATATAAAATAGATGAGAGTTTAGTTTTGCTCACCTTCTCCATACTTGTCGGTGTGCTGGAAAGCCTGGACCAGACGCAGGGTCTCGTCCACAGAGCGACCCACGGGCAGGTCATTGATGGTAATTTGTCTCAGGATGCCTTTATCGTCGATGATGAACAGACCTCTGAAAAAACAAGCAAAAAATAAAATTAGCAACATTTTTGAAAGCATATGTTAGTGTTATACAAATAATATTTCTGTAGCAAATTTGACCTGTATGAAATTCCAGCATCCTCCTTGAGCACGCCATAGTCTCTTGAGATTGATTTGGTGAGGTCAGCAAGAAGAGGGATTTTCATTTTACCCAGGCCTCCCTGTTTCCGTGGAGTGTTGGTCCTGTAACAAAAAGAATGTTATGGAGATTCAACAAGGTATGAGGAATATGTCTGCAGCAGTTGCGTCTATGGTATTGATTTGAAGGTCATCAAGTTTCTCATGTTATTAGACATGAACTTGACTTTTCTCACAAATACATACAATATACACACCCACTACGGATTGTGCAGCTGTCGTATTCAATTGTAAAATCAAAACAATTCTAAACTCGCAGACACATACCAGGCAAGGTGGCTGAAGTGAGAGTCTACAGAAGCACCAATAACTTCACAGTTGATGTTACGGAACTCTTCTGATCGATCGCTGAAGGCCACAATCTCAGTGGGGCAGACAAAGGTGAAGTCCAGGGGGTAGAAAAAGAGCACCACATACTTTCCTGAAGAAAACGTGGTTAGTCAAGCCATAAAATCTTGAACTAAAAAGGGAAGAAAAATGCAACATACCTTTGAAATCCGATAACTTTATATCTTTGAAGGATCCGTCTGTGTGCAGTGATGTGGCCTCAAAGTTGGGAGCAGCCTCACCGATCTTAGCGTTTCCAGAAGCCATGGTGCTGATGAATAACTGGGAAAAGGCGGCAGTTGTTATCTGACAGATCCTTATGTTACTGACATGGCGATAAGACGCTGGGTGGAGCTTGTGTGAAGACAACCAGTTTTTTCTGACAGCGGCTAAAAGCCCTTGGACAATTACCACTGGAGCAAATACACTTGAACATGTCAAAAGGCTGGACTTCCCACGCGCCTGGTTTCTACCAAACCTCTAGTCACATGCAAGTCATACTCACTCAGCAGGAAACAATGGCGTTTTAAGAGGCTTATGAAAGAACGATTCAGACAATCAAATGGATAAGTATAAAACAATGTAAAATAAAAATATATGTTGTTACATAGTTATGGAGTTGCGCATTTAATATGTTTGCATCTACTCGCTGAACTACTTTTTCCCCATTTCAGAACTTTAGCATCTGCTCCATTCCATTGTCTCAAGGATCTGTCTTCAGTAAAGCAAATGAGTAAAACCAGACAATAAGCAATAGTTGAGAATAAAATTGTGCAATAATAAAATATCCCTGGGCGAGTCGGTGTAGATAGGTTAGAAACGCAGAGAAATTTGGCTTGGTGACAACAAACAGGCCTGTGTTACTTAAGAAAGAAAGTGCAGCACAACACGGCTAGCTTCGAGTTAGCTTTCAACTTCACATGACATGTGCTTATAATTTCCATCCAAATAAGGTAAACCTAATAGAGGACAATTATTATAAACGCAGCTATTACACGGAGCAATGTAAAGGTAAGCATTTTGACTCACCTGTTTTTGAGTAATGCCGCAGGAAAGCAGTGGTCAGAGTGAGGTCTGGAGGGGGAAAGCAAAGAAGAGACAGAGTGCTGTTAACGAGCCCAAAGAAGGCGTACCACCCGGAAAGGGATCTGATGTTTTCACAACAAGACACATTTTGTTTATATTAATATTTTTTATTGATCCCTGTCCCAAAATATCGTTTAAAGCAGGTTAATATCTTAAGTATCAAAATGTGTTTTTAATTTGTATGTTCTTCAGTTAGTTTAAAGCTCATGGAACTTCAAAACTGCATCATTTGGGCGAATCTGTGTTTTATTTTGAAAAACGTCTGTGCCCACACATCCGCTGAAAAAATATTTCCTCACCACTCATTTTCCTCGTAGATCTTGCGAGAAAAATGTAATCCAACTAAATAACCTGAGAATATGAAAAGAAAAAGAATGACTAGAGCTCCCTCTCGGATTTGACTGCCGTATTGTGGACGAGTAGATTGTAGTTTTGTGTTAGAATTTCTTTTCAATGAACAAGATGCTAATGCTAACGCCGATCCAAACAAAAGTCGGCAGAAATAGTGTTGTTTATTGAAGGGCCACTAACTTTCCCGTATTTTATATATCTAAGACTTAAAAAAAAACATTAAGCCCCCTGCATAATTGCCAACAATGGACCCTGAAGGTAAGAATCATAATGTCCATTGTCATGTGTGATTTGATCATCATCTCATTGTTTTATTCATCTAAATGTAAGTTTATTCATTTTTCTTCATCAATTGCCATGATTTTTTTTCATAATATGCAGTTGAGCCAGCTAAACAAGACTTCTGTTGACTATCACTTTTCTGTTGTGTGAAGTATTACTACATTGATGTTTCATGTGAACTGGCCCACAGCACCTGCTCAGCTCATCGTTTGTGAAGTGTGTGGCTCATTCTTTGATACACGCCGGGGGCTCGCCAACCATGCCAGGGTGCACCTTCGCCAGCTTGGTGTATCTGAACCGGGGGCCGCTCCCATAGACCTTCTATACCGGCTTATAGCAGAGAGAGATGGGGTCAAAGCACACTCAAGTCATTCTGAGTTCAGCCCAAACCAACAAAGGCCACTCCAGAAGGCCAGTCCAGTGTGTGCTGAGGATGAGGGCATCGTGTACAACGCAGGGCATAGAGTCTCAACAACCTCCCAAAGCACTTCACTTCTGCCATTGTCGTCATCTGCTCTTAAAATGGTTGAGTCTAGATTAAGCGACTCTGGAAACTCTTCTACCTTAGAAACCTTAACGAAGCCGCTTTGGGCTCCCCTGGCGACAGACGCTCCCATCACTTTAGGTCAGTTTGAACACTGGGGAGTTGTTTTGAACATGTTGACAAAGCAGTTTACGTTAATTAATGATAAAACAGTTTGCATTAACATGTGCAATTGCAGTATTGTGAGAATTTGGGCTGGATGTTAATTCAAAGATGCATAATAGTTTTGAGAGCATTTGTCCCCCTATGTAGTTTAGTCTACTACATCCCTAAATTAGATCCAATTGTCTGTAGGTGTGTGAGATAGAGCTTGCAAATGTTATTTTGACAGTTAATATCATTCTCTGTATCTTTTGTTGTAATGTCTCTATTCTCACATTTACAGATACTCCTGATGCGGAACTCCACGTGTGCCAACTTTGCGGATGCTGGTGTGAAACTCGCAAAGGCCTGTCCAGTCATGCCAGATCTCACCTTCGCCAATTGGGGATCCCAGATGGAGATGGAAACCCTATTGAGACTCTTTACCAGCTGATGGAGGAGGAAGATCTCAAACCGATCAACTGTGAAACTAATCCAGGTCTCGCCTCCAGCCCTTCGCCCAAAGCCACCAAGCGCCCAGCTGAAGCATCCTCACCAATGATGTCTACACCAAGCAAGCAGCCAAAAAAAGGACATTTTCACTGTAATTTGTGCGGGGATTCATTTGAGAACCACAAGGGCTTAGCCATTCACTCACGCTACCATCTGCGCCACTTTGGGGTAGACGACTTACTTGGGAAAGAGTCCGCTATCGAAGCCATTCAGGAGTTGATTGAGAGCGGCGTGTTGAAACCTCTTCCCAAAAAGCAAGCTCAAATGCCAGGTTCTCCAGTTCAGCCAGTTCAGGCTTTGTCCCCAATCACAGCCAATTCTCCTCTATCACCAAACCGTGCCCCAAAGGCTAAAAAAGGCTTTCGGTTTGCTGTAGATCCTTTTTTTAGAAAACCAAAGCTGGAGACTACAGACGATGATGCTCAACTGGGTGGTAGCAGCTCAACTCTACCTGCTCCAAAACTACTGATTGATGGTAAATTTAACTAAAAAGTATATTCAGTAACTTATCTCAGTGGAAGACACCTGCTTGTATCAATTGAGGTATTGTTGCTTTTCCTAGTGTCACTTCTCCCAATAGAATGGCCCCTTTTTCGTTTGACCTGTAATGAAATGTATCACTACAGATGCTGGTGCTAGATTTGTATCTATTTAGTTTTTAACACAATGAGACAGGATATTTTTGTGGTCTTGTCAGTGAACATACATGGCCAAACTACCGATCTGAGTATTATTTGACATTGGGAATTTACCTTGATTCATTGATTTTGATTCAGTTTCAGACTTCTTTATTTATCCCATCAGGGGCAATTAGTTTTATCAACAGAAGGCATAAGAAACGCATAAAAATACACCGGATATGCAGTCCGTGTGGATCTCAATAGACCTGCAATAGAACAATAAGCGAGTGACAGAGTTTGGAAATATTACATAGCTACATTTCTAATTGTTGTGATTATCTTGATTGAAAAACAAATGTATGTTTTTTTTAATGTACAGATAGTATTATTGATTTCTTCTATTCATTCAAAAACAATGAATGAAAGATTGTGACCTAAGTTCGCTGTTAAAGAAATTATTTACTCCGAAATCAGTTAAAACCCAGCACATGCAACAAATCATGAATAAGAACTTGAGCAACATAACCAACATCTTGTATTTTCATTTGAAGTGTTCGATAAGTACTAGAGAGTAATTTGACATTTTTGTTTTATTTCATTCTTTCAGATACAGACAAACCGCCAACAGTTCCCTGTGAGTACTGCAGCCAGCTGTTCGACACCCGGAAGGCTCTGTCCTGTCACGTCCGTTGTCATTTGAGGGAACTGGGAGTCGCGTTGCCTCTCAATACTTCTCCCATCGAGCTTCTCAAAGAAATCATGATTCAGCAGGCGGAAGAGGGGAAAAACTTATCCAGTGGTGCTAAAGTCTCAGGAAAGGCCCCAGCTCCTAAAAGATCCCTGGATAGTCTGGTCCAAGCAGAACAGTCTTCAAAATCAAACTCCCCTCTGGACTTTTCCATGAAGGAGAAATCCCCGCCTGGCAAGATGACTGCAAACAGAAATGGTAAATCCTTCTTGCTATTATTAGTAGCAAATTAGTTTTAAATTACACTTTTCCTAGTTTTCTGTTAAATTCTGCATGTTGACTTTTACATCACTTTGAATCTTCTGGAAAGGTTATTATTAAGCCAGTTAGTGATGTCCCTAAAGAGTTGGCTTTGATGCAACACTTTCACATCTTAAGAACAGCTTATATTGATTACATTTTGTTAATTGTTTTCTCATATTTACGTTCCTTTTTAGGCCGTGCGTGTGAGCTGTGTGGCTTTGAGTTTGACAACCGCAAGGCTTTGGCGAGTCACGCCCGTGCGCATCTCCGGCAGCTGGGCATTGAGTGGAAGGCTGATGGCACGAGTTCTCCCATCGAGCTCCTGAGTGACATCATCAAGAAATCCCCCTCCAAGGTGGCCCAAGTGACGCAGCGCTACAGAATGGGCGATCTGTACATACGAAAGGTCTGTGCTTTTCATACAAATCAAGAAACAACTTTATTGTTTAAGTATTTAATAAGTTTAGTTTAAATGTTATCATCAAAATATTATGAACATACAAAGTACATACATACCTTAATGAGAGTACACAAGTAGATGACAGTGGATGAAAATGTGAAGTTTTTTAAAAATAAAACCTAATGATTACTCAACAATACATTTTCATGCACTCATCATTCACTAAGTTT
>JAPMNZ010955256.1:0-12824 GCA_029875035.1 Pomatoschistus microps | reverse complement strand
TAGTAAGATGGATTTTACTTGATCGTTGATTTTTATTTTTGGGTTGAAATTTAGGTAGCCCAGCTTTAAAACAACTTGTCAAAGATTGAACAACTGCGTTTTCTGTCAACAATAGCTTGCCTGGATGCACTCACAGGCCTTGACTCAGTGAGGGAGGTGCAGGCCTTTCCTTTCCACCACTCATTTGCATGGATTTAGTATGAAACGTGGTGTTTGACAATGCTTCTGAAGTTTTACTCATGATGCAAACTATGGACAAGGCCCTCTGAGGTGAAAGGAAAAGACTACATGTCCTGTTCTACACTGTTACTGGACTTTTGTTTTGTTTGAATATGAATTGTGTATTTTAAAAATAGCACACCCAAGTTTATGCAAGGAAAGCAAAAGCAAGTGCTACTAATAATCTTTCAAAATGACCAGGATCTGTGTGAATTCCACTCTTAACATCCACCTCCATATTCATAAAAAAATAATTAGCTCCTACCAATACAACCAATAAAGAATGTTCATATTTCCGAATAAAAATGTCATAAAGCAAGTTCTCAAATGAAAATAATAAAATAAATTCAAAAATAACAACATAATCCACAAAAATATAGATAAATACTTAATTATATTGAAAAAGTAAAATCGTTTCAGATACATCAGTTACCTCCCTTGATTCCAAAGTCTGTCAGTTATCTTATTCATACTTTTAGCTTTGTAGTATTATTCAATGCTTATCAAGCATAAGTTTGTGGGAAGCACATATAGGCATTGTAAAAAGATGAGTAATACAGTTTGTCGATGGTGGATGGTGGTTTGGCTGATGTTCCCACTGCAGTTTTCTAATAATCTATAAAGTTGGTAGAATAGACCAACTTTGTTAGAATAGAAAGTCGGTCTATTCTATAATAAGAATAGACCAACTTTTTTGTCTACATCATTGTTTTAATCCCATTATTAATCACTTGTGTAATAGTTTACATTCACATCTGCCACATGACACCTTCCCTGCAGCAGACTTCCGGGCACAGCTCGTGCTCCTACCTACCGGTTGACCCGAGCAGAATCAATAGTTGGGGTTTACAGCGTAGACACTAGTAGGCATCATCATTACAGCGTGCAGCCTTCTCACCTGCTGTTATCGACCTCTCTCGCCGCTTTACAGCCGTCGTGAGCAGCACTCGGCTTGTCGGATGATGTCATATACAGCTCGTGTCTGGTTTGGAGAAGCAGAGCAAACAAAACCTGTCTGGGGCATGCAGTATTGTGGCCGTAGTGTGAATAGCCCTATCTGAAGTATCCGTGTTTGAATAAATGGCTATCGGGACCGCGCTGTTGTGAAATATAGCCCCCTGATAAGTTGCAACAGCCGTGTCCAGTGGTGGTAGAGTCTGTTGTTCCATGTGTTTGGGTGATAAGAATGCAGGGTCTGTGAGTGACTAAACAATTGGAGGTTTCCTGTTTGATGAAACGCTTGGAAGTGTGAAACCGGTTTTTGAATTTTCTTTCCTTCAACGTTGATTTAAAGTTTGTCTTTTTTTCACCCTTTGGCAGAGTATGTATAGAGCATTCCGCCCTTTGCTCCTGACTCGTGAAAGCCATGTCGCCAAAGTGGCAGACATGAAACAAAAGCATGCAGAAATTAATTAATCAAAAGTATACATTCAAGTATGCATCATAATTATTGCTTCTTCTTCAGGCTAAGGTTGGACTGCTTTCCTTATCATGCTAAAGATAGACATTTTGTACTGCTTCTTTTTATGCTAGAGTTAGAGATTTTATTGTATGTTTTTCTATTTTAGTAAAGAGTAATAATTATTCATTTTTCTTGTGCTGTGTGCCCTTCATTCCTACTATTCTCTAACTTGTGATGCAACTCAAATCTCCCCATAGTGGGACAAATAAAAGATCTCTTTATATTAATTAGAATGATCTATTTATCTGTTTTTTTTTGGATGGATGGATGTGTTTCTGCTGCATTTCTCCTGTCTACCTATCTATCTATATCTAACTATCTATCTATATATATCTAACTAATATATCAGTATAGACTAGTCCTATAGTGTTCCATGGCAAATTTTCCCTTATTAAAGTTTATCCTATCTTAGAGCAAAAACATACTGTATGGATTCTGAAGGAAGCCGCTCCCTTTTGCCTACAGGGTTACTGTCACCGTTTGGATTTATACGGTTTTAGCTGTGTTTTATCAAAAGCATTCATCTTAATATATGAATCACTCTTTGCAAGGAACCAAGGTATTGGGTAACATCAAACTGAATATGTTCCTGAGAATTATGACAGTATATGGAAAGTATGACTGAAAGTGATGCTGTTTATTTTGGTTCTGTGTAGGCATCAGGTGCAAACTCATGCTGCCATTACTTTTATACTCAGGCCTATTAAAGATGCGTCATGGATCTTGATTCAATTTCATTTAGCTGTAAACTGCGAGTGGAAACTAAATCAATCTTGCCTCTCATATTACCCCAGAGAGAGCTCAGTAAGTTAAAGACATTAGACTTTTTATAGAGTTTCATGTTGGCACAAAAGTGAAAACACTATATGAAACTGTAGCTACTGAAGGGAAGGTGATGGATTTAACCACTTGGGAATTATGAAAGTGTGCGGATACTAAAGAGGTTGGGGATGAGAAGAGGGACAGTGATAACTGTGAGACTCTGCCCAATCCTACAGCTAACTTTACATTACAATTATTAAAACGAAGACGAGCCTGTTAATAAAGTCTATTAATCACGTCAGGGGAGTGGGTTCATCGGCTCAGCCTCTGGAGAGGGTCTCTAATCAATCAGGGAGCCTGCTAATGTATTCATGGGACATGTAAGAAAGGACTGTTTGACAGTGTTCCAAGGAGGAAGGATTTATTAAGTTCTTACTAGTCCTCACAAGTCAAGTTACACGGTGCACTAGCCACAATTTCTATTCATGTAGGTGCCTGTTGCTTCTAATCTATATTTTACATTCATGATTGAAAAGGGAGTGGATTTTCAACTAATGTTTTGAGATGTTTGGAAAGTGATCTAGGAAAGGCACTGTAAAAAATAAAAAAAATACATATACATAGTTACATACAGTAGTTGACAAATAATAAGCAATATTTATTACTTCTAAACTCTGCACATTGCACCTTCATTTCCTGGTCAATAAATATTCACCTTTCATCTCATTCTCTTTGCCTGGAATAGACCTTAACTCATGTATGAAGTCTGTCCAAATATTGAAACTGTCCCAAATATGTCCATCTCATTAACAGTGGTAAGTGAAAGTAGGAGTATTGGCATTTGT
Source organism: Pomatoschistus microps (assembly GCA_029875035.1). NCBI lineage: Eukaryota > Metazoa > Chordata > Actinopteri > Gobiiformes > Gobiidae > Pomatoschistus > Pomatoschistus microps. The sequence continues at coordinate 9,536 of JAPMNZ010955256.1, read as the reverse complement.
CGGATATGCTCTGAGTGTGAAGGCACTAGTGTTGTACAAGGCCTCTGCTGTGTCGGCTGATGTCAAGCCATCACTCCGCTGCGATCCTCTCAGAAGACGGAGAAAATGTGTCTTATTAGTTCACACGAGGTGGACAAATTCTGTGCTACACCGCTGACTAATGTACAAAGGCCCACGAGCAGAGTGCTGATGGTTTGCTAGGACCCTGTTAGTGACGTGTGCATAGAAAAGAAGGGTGGGGAGACCGAAGGGACCACATGGTGAAGCAGCTGAAGGAAGTGGAAGTCGGGCAAAACTCTACCCAACTAGAGTTCTTACTCAGGGATCTTATCACTGTAAGGGAGAACATGTTTTGGGATCTTTCATAACCACTTTTTCAAGCAACTGTGGTTAAAGCAGAACTCATTATTAGGGCAGTATATGCACAAGATGGTGATTTTCGACTTCATGTTTTGGTGATCTGAAGGCCGCACTAGCATAACTGCACCGTCACACATGCTCAGAGGAGTGTCTATGAGTGTCTGGAATAAAATCACATGCAAGCTGCAAATCTTTAGACTTGTCTCTTTGTAACATCCATACATGTCTTCCGTCTGTGACACGTCGGCCCCAGTGCCCTGTGTCATTTTCTTCATATAAATTTAATTTGCATATTGCTTGAGAAATAAATAAAGCAACTGCTGTCATATTGTTGTAATTACGTTGAATGACTCTTGAAACACAACTTTGTTTTTGGCATCAGAACACATGCAATTGAGTAATTTAGCCGTACCTGCTTGTCAAAGTCAAATCTCATCACACGTCAGGAGCTGAGCGAGGCATGGTTAGTGCTTGGATGGGAGACCACAGGAATGCCAGAAGCCACTCTGAGGCTACGGCAAGACACCACCCATGCCTGCATGAATCCAGTGTGTGTGTAAATGATATGTGGTGGTCAGCAGAGCCGATGGTGCAGTCTGGCAGTCTCACGTTCTTCTGTCTACCCCAGGGCAGCTGTGGCACACGCTGAGTCAATGAATTCAATACGTCCCATAAATCGGATTATTTTTGTACTCACTTGAATGCACAATTGCTGTACTCTTTCCACCACTGCTAATCACTTTATTTCTGACAATTCCTAAACTTTACCATTATCATAAAAGGAATGAAGAGAGAGAGACATATTTGTGGTCAATTCCAATAACATACGTTCTTCAAAAGACTATGGCATTCTATTTGTATTGAAAAAAAGCGCACCTTTGTTTTTTTCCCAATGAAAACCTGAATGCCTTCCTTCAAAGTTGCATTTCCATAATTGTCCTGTACCTCGGCTCTGTCTGAAGAAACTAAGGGAACAATGCTGGAACAATCTTTCAGCTCAGTGAACGACAAAGAGAGAAAGAAAAACACTCCAACCTACCAACGCCTCTGCTCCCTTTGGCCTGTCAGCCTGTCGCCCCCGTCTCCACTTGTTGCCTTTGCGCGTCCACTAAAAGAATTCCTCTCTGTATCCTCCATCAACAAAAGCCATGAAATCAGCGCTCTCCCGCTTCTACCTCAAAGAATGTCACTCCTTCTGGGCCTTTTGTCCAACAACTCTCCTCTCCCCTATCCACCCAGGCTATTCTTTAACATGCTGCACTTAGCTTGAATAATGAATACGCTATAACATGGACACAGCTTTGACCAAAACACACTTTTTTTCTATATCTATCTCTATAACTTGAACCTACAGTGGTTGATTTCACATCTCTCAAGCTCGTGCTCATGCTAATACAGGGCCATGTGCACGTATAGGGCGTATGTATGAAGGGATATAAGGGGCACCGTCAACAAGGTCTCATAAAAGGATTATTCCAGCGCACAAAGACATTGGGCCACTTCTGAGCCCGCAACTAGATTCACAAAAGAGGTGACATTTGCCTGTCCCGGTGCAAGGGGAGGAGGAATGGGGGTACAATGTCCAGGCTGGGGGTAAAAAGGGGAGAAAGAAAAAAGAGAAGGAGGTGGCTCCGACAGAAGGCCCAGGATGAGAAAACACAAGTGACCCTTTTTCATGGGCACTCTTTCACAGGCCACGCAGCACTGACCAATGGGCTGCTCTTGTGTTTATTTACTCCACTTATTTGCTTTTCTGATGGCTCCATTGGCTCGGGGTCTTGGGAAGGGAAATAGAGCAGAAATATGATGCCTTATCATAGTTTATGGTTTAGCAAATCAACAACACAATACAAGTAAATACTCCACTGCGTTGGGGAATTCAAGGTAATTTTTATATTCTGAAAAAACTGATTATGAGGACAACTTTAGAAACAACAATTATATATTTTGCATTATGTTTTATCTTTGCTGTAGATCTATGACTATATTGTGGTTCTATTTTTTTAGCTTCATCCATGCGAGTGACTCAGCTATATCTAAGTGGTATTTGTAATAAAAACCAGAAAAAAATCCAACAAAACAAAAGCCTATGAATAGAATCCTTGACACTTCAAATGGCTTGAGCTGCATTTTGTTATTGAACTGGCCCAATATATGGGTCCTCATTGATATTCACTTGTAACACAAACTCGCTTCGACACTGCCTGTTGCCCATTAGTTAGAACTAATGCACTTAAGAGAAAAGGACACACCCTGCGCTGGAAACAGCCCCTTTACGCGCGTCGCTCTGAGCGAAATGTTAGCTAATGCATTCCATTTACTCTTTACAACAGGGAGCAGGTCGGACATGCAAGGCGACATAAGCAGGCGTGATTACTTTGTTTCTGCCGAGCCGTTTTAATCCCTAATTTCATGCAGTGATCCATACGCACGGTGACGCGCACGCCACGCGCACAGGGCCGCTGTCCCTTTGGTGTAGTTTCACTCATGCCCTCTTTATGCTACTTTTGTCACATCAAAGAAAACATCCTGCAAACGCTGATTGAGGAAATTGCGTCCCTTGCGTCCTTTTGCAGTCAGTTTACAACAATATTCTTGTCCTGAAAACATTTAAATATTAATGTGTTTTTTGTCTTTGTTACTGTACGTGACAATGTTCAGTCCTTAGTTCTAATACTGGTCATTTATGGGAATTTCCCTTCACAACGAATACAAAACCGTGGGGTGAGAGTGCAAAGAAAAAGACTGGTCTAACATCAAGCAGCTGGCTGATTGCGCTTATTAATATGCATGACGCAGTTAGATGAGGCTCTGAAGGCGGATAATTGATTAGACAGGAAGGCAACACAGTGAGGAGAGCAGCGGAGAGTTCCCGCGGCTGCAGGGGCTACAGGGGCTGCTCCGGTCCCAGCCCCGGGAGGGAGCAGGCGGACACACGCTCCAACTTTGCGCTCACAACATAAGCGTTTCCGCAGCACTAACATAAGTTGCGCATTATGGGCAACAATTGGCACATTATAGTGTATCAAAGGTGTAAAAAATAAACACGTTTATTCATGTATCGGTTGATTTATGACCTAACTTGAATATGTCGTTCAATGTGTTTCAAAGGGAAGGCCTGATGTTCAACTCAACCGAAGAAACATTAAAATGTTGCTCATTTGCATGTCGGTTTTATTTGCATCGCTAAAATAAGTCATGCATTATGTCCAGATTATTCAAAGGTGTTATCTTTGACACAACTTGAGAGTTTTGATTTTTTGATTTTTTGATTTTTTTTTTTTTTACTTTTTATTGTTGACCACCCTCTTACAATTCTCATATATTAAAAAAGAGGACAACATTACTTCCGCAAAACATTTATCAAAGCAATGATCAATGCGATGCTGTGATAAGGGCGACACTGGAAACGCAAAGCCTTGGTGCCTGTGGTGGAGGCAGCTGCGTGCAGGCGCATGGTGACTGTAGAGGGAGCTCCAACACAGAGTTTACACGTGATAAGCGCCCGTGCATATGATAACATCACAAGAAGAAAGCAAAGAGAGCAACGAAATGACGACGTTATTAAAGACGCGTAGACGTTGCATTACAAAGAACGCGCACATGGACAGAAGAGAGCCCTGTGTGTTGTGTGAAAGAAAAAGAAAGATGCATAGAACTGCGCTTGATGAGATCTGGAAGTTGCGCTTGTATAAAGCCCAAAAATCATCTTCTGGATCAACTCAAAACCGCCGTGACCAAGCCATAGTGATCCCATGATAACATGTTTGAGCCATAGTGATACTCGTAAGTGAAATAAGTAGCTATTTGTTCACCATTAATTCGGCCTGTAAAACGCCACATCATTTATAATCAAGCAAAACTGATTAATTATTGGTCTTTAGTATGGAACTTATTTTATTTAATTAGGCAGTAATTGTTGGAGAATGTTGATCCACAAGGTAATATGTCGAGGCCAAAAGGGGAATAGGTTCAGGATAAAAACATTGGGTGACAAACAAAACGTCTTAAAGTTGCAGCAGTTCATTTATTAGCCAAAATATAGACTTTGTACAATTTTGTTCACAAGTATGTACATATTCTCAACTTTATATACAAAACGTTTGAACATCAAATCCTCACAGAACTTACAAAACTGAAAAGGAAGAGGGAAAACTCACAGACAGTTCATACATTATTACATTAGCAGTTTTACACGGGACATGCTTACAATGTAGTATACAGAGATGTTTATAGTTATTTTACATTCCATATTCAAATGAAAAGGGACGAATCGTATATGGGCACATTGGGGTTGTGGTGGAGGAGTAAGAACCACAGTCAGCGCCGAGCTGAGGCCTGGAATCAAATGAGATCTAAAGAAAACACTGTACTAATAATAACCGCATCAAGAGCTTCAACACAAAGAGATAGAAAAGAGACACTTGCTTTGCGAATATGCATCGAACTAATTTGCATGACCACAAACGAATAAAAGGGGCCCTGGCAAAAAAAATAAAAATAAAAAAATAAAAAAGAAGCAACCAAATAAAAGCTGGATAAATGTGGCGTTTGAAAATACAAAAATTAAAAAAGCAATATGGCTCTAAAAGGAAAAAAATAAATCCCAGCATAATTCACAGACAGTGTCTTGCACCTTTGCGTAAAAACTTTTTTTTCATCTTTTTTTTTTTTCAACCTCTCCAAAAGGCACTAGATCTATCAGAAACAGTGGCAATTCATGTATCATTTCGTAAAAATAAAATAACAAAACAAATAAATACAACCAGATTTCTCAATGGGGTGTGAGGATTTTTACAGTTGAATTGTAATATGTGAACCATACAAAAATAAGCACATACGGACCTCAGCTTCCTGCTCAACCAATTTAGTTTTCGACGCGTAAAAAGCGCTGAATTGTGGTTTAACAGACATTCGAACTCACGCACACGCACACACATTGTAAGCAGTAACACTGTAATACTGGTCTTCTGTGTGGCCTAGACAGACACAATCCATAGTCAGTCAAAAAGGGCTCTAAAATAATGAGTGGCAAGCAGTGGGGTAGCGTCTTTGTTTGGGCTGATACATGCACGGTGCCTCAGTGTCGGGGACAAGTACCTGTGACTGGAGTCTCTGGACTATGGCTCTTGTCCTCCGTTTGCCTGCTGCTGTACAGGGCTAGGCCTGTGGCTGTGGCCTGGTTTGCCAGTCCCAGATAGTGGTTAGAGTTCAGTAAAGCCAGCTGATGCGCGGAGAACGCTCGGTTTGTCCAGTTCTGAATTTTCCCAACGGGACAAGAAGAAATGAGTCTGTGAGGGGCGATTATGGTCTGCGCCGCGGGCCCTGCGGAGTTAGCTCCATTTATTTGTGGTGGGGATTTGCGTGGATTGTCAGGAGCCGTGGCTGTCTCTGCCAAAGACCAAATCTTTGGTTTCTGAGCAGCTGGGGCTGCGTTATTCTCTGAGGGAGGGGAGCCCGCAGACACTGCGTTGAGTTTTAACGGCTCCCCGTTGGACTGGGCCGCTTTAATGTCAAGTGGGTGGTGGTGGTGGTGGTGGTGGTGGAGACTGTGGAAGTGCTCTCGGTCCACGACTTTATTGTCTTTGCCCATAGCTTTTAGAAACCTCTGCTCAGGCCCTTGTAAATCCTCATAGCCATCAGAAATCTCAGAGTCACTTCTCGCGTCCAGTTTGAGTTCAGAGTGCAGGTCGTCCTGGTCATCCAAATCGTCCTTATTTTCGATGTTCTCTGTGTCAATGTTCTCCAAGTCAATCTCCTCTTCATCTTCTCTCTTGTCACCCTCCTCCCCTTCATGGTCACTCGAGTAAACATTGCCGTCTTCGTCGGTGCGGTTCCTGGGGGCCCACGTCATCTTGTTCTCCTTCTTGAGTCTCCTCCTGGCGTTGGCGAACCAGGTGGACACTTGTGTGAGGGTCATCTTGGTGATGATGGCGAGCATGATCTTTTCTCCTTTAGTGGGGTACGGGTTCTTTCTGTGTTCGCTGAGCCAGGCCTTCAGGGTGCTGGTGCTCTCCCTCGTTGCGTTCTTGGGTCTGGAGGGATCCCCAAACTGGTATTGGCCATAGGGGTAGAAGGCAGGGTGGTGGTGGGCAAAGCCTGGGTGCTGCACACCTGGACTATCCTTCAGCTCATACTGAGCACCCTGCAGCAACAAAGGTACATGTCAATACTGTACGTTTACACCTATAAGCATTTGTAAAACATATGTAGAAATAACGATAATAGTAAAATAATAACGGCCATATATAATATAATAGTATAATCATAATCATAATAAAACCGAGTTAGTTTGATAACTGGACATTTACATTGACAATTAAAACATACTTCTAAAAAGTTTGGCTGGGGGAAAAAAAAAATGCTGTAAATACTGAGTTTTGAAGAGTATACAATTCACACGGAGAAACTTTTAACTACAAACTTTCACATCATTAAGAAACAAATAAAAAGTTACGCACGAAACAAAGAATACAAACTTTCACCGAAGAGCGCAGCATTGTTTACTTTTGATAACTTTTCTAGCGCTGGCCTTTGGAGAACAAAAGATACGTTTAAATGATCTTACCAGTTGGTTGAAAAGAGATATATCGCTGGAGTAAGGGAGGAAGGCTCCATAGCCCTGCGCCGCGGCAGCAAAGGGAGATCCGTACATGCTGGACAGCACGTTAGAGAGCGCTCCAGACGGACTGAGCTCTGTTCCGCTCCTGGCGTTGCTGGGAAGTCCTTGGCGCTCCGGCGGGTATATGGGCCGAATATACTGGTATCCCAGCTGAGGAAAGGACATGGCTGCCGGTAGAAGAGGTAAAGTCTGTTGCAGTCACACAAAGCAATAGAACTGCCTCGATATCCACTGTTTGCCTAAAGAGAGCGCATGTGGGCAACAAAAGGTGCGCGCAAGACAAGTCTATATATTTCCTCCGCAGCGGCCAGTGTAAACGATCCAGTTGCTCCCCTTATTTCTTCCTCTTCTTCTTGCCAGCCTCACTTCCCTATTGATCTGGATGGACTAAGGTCAGGTCCTTACAGATTGCTTTAGATTATTGGGACTCCCTTGCTCAGATTGACATTTCTAGTCGTTTAGAAGCCCCTCCCATTTCTCAAATCTTACCCCTCTCATACGCCACACATCTTTCTCTCTCTCTTTCTCGCCCNCCCTCCCTCCGTGTGGAGAAGTGCGCTGTCCTCGTCAGCTCACTTTTGAATTGGGTTTCAAATCTCATTTTATGCACAGCAAGTGTATTTATTAGCCCAGGTCATATTCTACAATTATTATTTTTTTGCGGGAACAATTGTAAGGAGTATATTCTTATGATCATTCGTTTCCCTCGGTTGTTAAAGTTTTCCAGTTTGCGCGTTTTATTCGATTTAAGGACACGATGATTGAAATTATGTTTTAATGATGTTGTACGGCGTTTTTTCAGTTATTTTGTGTGTGAGGGTGTCATCCAGAGCCTGTCATACAGAATGTTCTGACGTTTCCCTGTGACGAGGTGTTACGGGCTTTACAGTGCCATGAAAATGATTTTGGTTTTCCTAATTAAAGACTTCAATGGGCTGCGTCGCGTAACCATTTGACATCAAAGAAACTATAATGATGGGAGCATTATGTAAAAGCAGACACCAGTGTGAAGAGCTGCGGCGATAAGTGTCCTAATAAACAATGAAGCCATCTCACACGGAATGAAGATGTTCTATGAAGGACAAATAATATTACTAATCATAATAATCATATGAATAATATAACACACTAATGATAATACAAATAATAACAACAATAATAATAATAATAATAACAATTGTAATCATACACACGAATAAGGATAGCGATACATTGTGATATAACGTGTAATTACTTATGACAAACAATACTAGTATACGGATTAAAATTGACAATGCCCAAATGAAATTTCCAAGAATCAATAAATAAAACTGTTTCGGACACAGTCATAATTCCACTGCAACCCACTTTTTTTTAAATCAGCATCTGTTTTGTTAATCGTTTGCAAAACAACTTCGCATTATTTCACGTTCGTGTGGCATAAGTATTAAATGCAATATTGAGGGCGACACCAAATCTCCCCAATCTCACTCACAGTTAGGATAATGCGATCCGGGTTTCCTGGAACTCTCAACTTGTCTAAACCTTTAATCTTCTTTGGAAGCAGATAGTTATCATTGTCTGTGAGGGATAATAATAACTATAATTTCATATACAGAATATACGCCTTGTTTCTGTCAAAGTCCTGCTCTGGATCTGTGTGTGTTCCGCGCCTCGACATCCACTCTAACCCGGATTATGGGGTTATTAATTACACTGGTTTGCTGGTGCCATCCGACCGGAATGGTAATCACCAGTCTACATAGTCAATATAATACACATGCTCGAGCACGCGCACACGCACACGCCGTCTGCCTAAAACAGCCCAGACCATACAAACCTGTGCTTACATTATACCAAGCCCAGCATATATAGGAACTAATACAAGACTTGAAAGTTTAGGAAAGGTGAAGAAGAAGAAGAAACCAGGAGCGCGCATATAGCATTGGACGTCTATATAACATAACACAGCCTTCGCCAGGGCAGCCCGTGTAACCAGCGCTCTGGACACGTGTCTCATCCCCCTGACCACGACTGTTTGGCCCCAGCGCGCCCACAGACCCCTCCTCTGGCTGATTTATTGCCACCAATCACTTTCACGCCGACGCGGGAAACTGCCTGGGCCATAAAAGCATTAAGACGCGCTGCCTCCTGCTCCTCTCAGTAAACAGCCACCTTTGCATGACTTCCTGCACGCACACGCAACAACATATCTATTAAAGCTGCTATTATTATTATGATTAGCCCTATATGATTATCGTTATTATTACCAGATTCTATAAATACAGTATTGTTAAAGCCCGTGCGTAAAATGGGCGCGCGTAAAAGTACTCCTGGCGCTAATTATGCAGATGACACAATTTCACGTTCTCCCCATAAGCAAACATGTACACACGGGCCATCGCTCAACAGTAGTTCCTTATGCAATACACAGGGCACCAGCGACACGTCTCCAAATGATGAACCGAAGTCTCTGCAAAACACGTCAGATCAAAGGCTTCAAACGGAGGCTCTTCAAATTACACTTTTGGATCGTCTCCACGCACCGCCACAGTGACAGGAATAAGGGGAGGGG
>JAPMNZ010955255.1:0-18510 GCA_029875035.1 Pomatoschistus microps | reverse complement strand
GCCTCTACCATTCTCTTTGATGGCAGAAAGTGTTCCAGGATCATGCTCATCTGGTTTCAAGGCCACTCTGCCATAAAACCTGTGGTAGAAAATCCCCATGATTTACTACTTCACTTTATTTTAAGCTGAATCACTTTTACAAACCTAAAATAGCGCAATATTCTCAAATAATCTTCTTGGATTCTTTGTTCAGCACTGCCCACAAATCGAACTTTATGGTTCTGCAGGTCCTCATATCCTTTGAAATAGTCATACAATGTGCCATCAAGACCTGCAGTGAAAATGGAGAATCTGGTTACCACAATGAAGAACAAACATGTTTGAAGACAGCATTCATACGTCATAGGTATGTACCTAAAAACATGGAGTTGATGGTCAAATCTCTACGCTCTGCATCAAGCTGCCAGTCAGTGGTGAATTCTACCTCTGCGTGTCGCCCGTCTGTCAGAACATCCACACGCAGTGTAGTCACCTCAAAGTTTTCATTGTGTATCTAGGACCACAATAGTAATCAAATAACCTCACTTCCCACATGTTCAATGTACTCAATCTGTAAATAGTGTGGAAAAAACCTACAGTGCATAAATATAGACAAAACCAGCATTTTGTTTAAGATGGTAAAACATGGAACTATAATACAGCATTTTATCTTCAATGTCAATTTTTAACACAACAATGAGCAATTTTAAAATGGTAAAATAGTGTGCAGTGTAGATCAGTGGGCCTCTCACTCGGGCAGTGATGGTGCCGTGCATCTCTCCTTTGTTATTTATCATGCGAATGCCCGCTGCCTGGAACATCCTTTTCATCTCCTCTGGAGTAGCTGTGGTGGCGAAGTCCACATCATCAGGTCTTTTCCCAGACAAGAGGTCCCGCACTGCGCCTCCAGCAATCCGCAGCTCATATTTATTCTTTTGAAAGAGTTCTAGAAATGTAAATATACATATGTGAGAGGTGAGAAACACAACATGAGAAACAGCCAGTGTCCCAGATGTGGAGACACTTGGCATAACGATATTTTACAGACATAACTAATTGTTTACTATTATCTTTCTGTCTGTCTGTTGGACTGCTAGTGTGTGATTTGGTTGAATTGAATCAATAACAGTATGAGTGTCAGATAAATTATGTAAAAACAATACAGTGAGTAAGTGTCCATGTGAGATGTCATGTCCACAGACTTACCAGCGAGTCCATTCAGTCCTTCAGTGAATAAGCACTGAAACTCACTGGTTTTCAGCTGCATGGTAAATAAACTCCTCCAACAAAACGATGCCCTACCAACCACAAGAGGACGAAGTAATGTACCCCACATCCGAGAAATGCATGTGCCCGATGCACGTAACAAGCTGACAGCGTGACTGAACAGCCCGTTTACGCGGATGCCAGAGTTACCTGCAAGGTACTGCAGCCTACTTTACAATATTATAGAAAACTTGATAGCGCTCCCACTTCCAATAGAAATAATTAACAAACCGATTCTACGAGATATGACCGGGTTTGACCAGGCATCAGACTTGGCGAGAGAAACAGGAAGTGTGTGGGTGCCATGTGGCCATGAGCCAATGGGGTGTGAGAACGTCATCGGAACTGTAGGAGATTTCGACACAATCTCAATATTTTTTGTATATATTTTTATACATGTTTTTAAAGTAACAATCCACTTTCTTATAAAATATTTTGACCAATGATTCTTCATAATATTAATTGTAAATTGTATTAGAAAACCTAGTGAGAACATGTTTATGATTGCGTTCGTTCAGTTCCAGCAGCCATGTTGCTAGGGAAATGAATATTGTTGCTGTATTGAAATGTTGACAAAACAGAAAAACAGGTGAAGGCAGTGTAATCCCACAAACTTTCACACCACCAGGGAACGCAGTATTCTCAAGAATAATCAGAAAAGGGCATTATGCAAGATTTTTGAACATTTCAGCAACAACACTCATGGACATTGTAGTAGGACTAGGGGGGTTTCTCTCCCAGTGCAGGTTTTTGTGTCTGAGAACTTTAGTCCTGAACACAGGCCATATAGTAGGAGTGGACTGACCGAGTGCCAACGTTACCTACAGTGTTTGCCAAACAAGCTGGTAGGAGCAAATTTCTTGAATTTGGAAATTGTTCAGATGAGGCTTGTTTCTTGCCCTAACGTGTTGCTTAGGTTGTTGCTGTGGCAAACTGGAGTTTCCCCCTATAGCAGAAGAAGGAATATGATGGGTCGAATCTTATGTGGCTAGTATATGAATATACAAAGACAATATAAAAAAAACTTAAACACCAGGATCACAGAGAGCGCTAAAGTACAGATTTTCTAGGAGTTAGTTGGGGTAAAACTTCATCCATGAGCACTTCCCAATTGGGTTTCATTGAGCATTGCTCATCTTATATAGTCGCTGGTCCCTACAGTGACTTCAGTTTGGAAAATCTATTTAAAGAATAACCAAAACACAAAGCCTCAGCCTTGAAAGGCCTCTTTGAGATGCCAGCGTTACATGTAAATATTGTAAATCATTTAAATTATTTACATTCACCTAATGCATACTAGGCTGAACTGAATAACTTAACTCTCTTGATGGAGTCAGGTGAAGGTGTCTGCATTACTAGAAAACGTTCAAACATTATTTTGTGACGATGTTGCTGTACTCTGCTTTACATGAACACGTAACATGGCGGCCACAGAACCACGCTCACTAGTGCTTTCAGGAGACGACATTCACCAAAATCCGCTGTCATCAAACTCTCGCGATCTTTCCTCCTTGTTGTCTTTCAGGTGGTTTCCGTGTGTTCTGTGTCAGATGTCAGCTCTGTAAAGTTAGCCGCTACAGAAATGGCCAAAGTCGAAATTACACCTCTCAGGTCCTGGGATGACTTCTTTCCTGGGTCCGAGAGATTCGCCAAACCCGATTTTAATGACATGGTGAGACTGAACAATAGAGTAGTGAGCAACTTGCTTTATTACCAGACAAACTACTTGCTTCTCGCCGTGGTTGTGTTTCTCGTTGTCGGGTAAGTGTCTTAATCCTTACTCTGGGTTTGTTGAATGGGATGAGTGGATGTTTGGGATTCGTTTATAATGTGCAGTTTTCGTTAAAGTTAGATACTCCAAACTTCAACTGTATTTTGGAATTTAGTTTAGCTAACCTTCTCAAACTGTCCAATAGTCTGAGATGTGCTAAGCTGTATTCCTCTTGTGGTTTATTGATGCTTTATTGATTTAATACCCTAATGAATAGTGCTGTCTACATCTTAGAACATATTGTATCTTTTCACTGATTCGCTGAGGAGAGCTTTAAGTTTGGATTGATCTGAAACCTGGTGTGTAGATAGTGTCTGATAATATTAGTTCATATTTACAGTCTATGGTGATAATGGGAAAATCCTCTTTAAAAGATGGTGTGGGCCAATCTCCAAGTATTCTAGTCATTATTAAAATGTAAAAATAGAAGCATGTAGGATTCATTTCTATCCACTAGATGGAGCCAGTGACTATACAACGCTTAACTTGTGTTTTGCTGCAGGTTCCTTAATCCGCTGGGCATGGTCACTGCCATGGCTGTGGTGACTGCAGTGTTCCTGGGCTCCCTCTGGGCAGCAGACAATAAGGCAGCAATTAACAACTTCAAGAGGCAGAATCCCACCACGTTCGTGGTTGTCGTCATGGCAGCCAGCTACTTTGTCCTGTCTCTGCTGGGGAGTGTGACCGTGTTCATGACTGCCATCACGTTACCTCTTATATGTAAGTTTGACGTGTCAATCAAGACACCTCCAGATGTGACCACTTCAGCCTCTATCCAGTAACACCAGTCTATTAAAACCAATATTGTTATATACAGAACACAGGGGAGCAGTTTATAGTTTATAGGGATGTTTATGAAGAACAGTTGGAATACAACATATAATATCAGGTGATATTGGATCATTCCCAAAGGCACAACAAACAACATCTTAAGGCACTCGAACATGCCACGGCACACTGGTTCAAAAACACTACTTTACACTGTACCAGAAACTGACCAGGCACTAATAGGATCCGCACAAGGGAGTCTGAAAAAGCTTAATTGTAATCAATGTCACAGTGCATTAAATACATTGATTATTATTCTGCACTACTTACAAATTTTTTTCTTTAAATGCTGGGAGTAGTTCCTTAAACATAAGTATTTCTTGCAGATGTATAATCTTTTATATTTCTATTGTGTGAAATCCAATTATAGCTTCATATAACTCCATGTAATGTTTCACAAATGTTATTGTTTTAAGGAATATTTTACAGTAAGTCACTCCCAGCACTGGCCTTAGGTGTCCACATTTGTATCTGTATCCATTGAACCAACATTCTATATATTCAAAGTGTGGCCTACATTGTAGTTCCCCACGTAAATACAGCATGTAAGCAGCAAGACGCTTTACCCACACTGCTCAGCATGAGTGTCATGGGTGCATGAATGATTGGTGGTTGTCGAAGGGCCAATGGGACATAATGGTTGCCTCACTTCTGTCAGTCCAGTCGAGTAGTACTTTATCACCATCATATATGGGGTGAAAGAATATTGCCATGAAAAGTCTCTATTAGTTTCCGAAAAGCACTGTATAAAACCATTGCCTTATTATTTATTATCATTTATTAAGATTCAATCCCATGTACTTTCAGTGATTGTCATCCACGCTTCTTTCCGTCTGCGAAACATGAAGAACAAACTGGAGAACAAGATGGAGTTAGCAGGACTGAAGCGGTCTCCCATGGGACTGCTGCTCGAAGCCCTGGACCAGCAGGAAGACAACGTGCAGAAACTCCAGAACTTTTTGGAGGCCAAGCTCAAAGAGTGACTGAAATAAGGACACAACGACCCCCATCGATTTAGAATACCTAAGGCTTTATTCTTTGTTGAACTAATCTCGTGTTACCTTTTGACACAGTTGCAAACCAAACCCTACTCTGGTATAATGCAAAGAGCTCCCGTCTTCACCTCAGGGTGCAGGAGGCGTCACTCCACCCACAACTGGTTCAGGCGCTTTACACGTGCGCAGCTGCCTCATGTCTCAGCTACGCAGTGGAGCGTGCGTTTAACAGAGAAAGTTTCTATGGACTCACCGGTACTTCAATCGGTCTCTGAAACAGCTGTCATCTCTACCTGTTTATTCAGTTGAACACAGTCAACACCGATTACTGCTCCATGAGACGAGTGTAGGAAGAGATGATGTGTTGTCTTGTTCATTTTTAGCGTTGTTGTACGGGCTGGGAACTTTCTGATTAAGCTTCATTTGTTCTCTGGATGCTCTTTCTGTTGGAATCTGCTTAAGGCTGCCACTGTGCGGGCTCTGGGTAACAAAGGTCTTCCACGATTAAGTGTATTTCCCAGGACACTGAATGAAAAGGCAAGACTGAAAGGAAGTGCATGTAGTTTGTGCACTTACTGATATTAAAAAGTTACCTCCATTATTTCTATTTATTATTCTTAGAGCTGTGTTCTATCTGCGGTTCAGGTGCAGATAGACTGCTGCTGCTGCTGCTGCTGCTGCTGGGTTGAGGTAGTGACCAAAATGACTGGAAATCCCGAACCTGAAATGTAACCTGAATAATGTGTCCATCTTGGTATTTGCTTTTAATATTAAGAATAAATCATGACATTTGCTGTGAACAGTCTACCTGGACAAAATATGTCATTTAAAGTGAAGATTTGTCATACTTTTTCTGATATTATGTGTTTAAGTACTTCATATGGGTATTACCTAGTATTTTCATCAATAAGTAAAAGTGGAGATGTCTGCAGGATATTCAATTCAATTCATTTTTGTGTTGCCCAAAATCGTAACAGCAGGTGTCTTTAAGGACTTTAAGGAAATTCAGTAATAACAAACGCATAGAAGCCATTGGTCCATAGGGAACAGGATGACCAATGTCCATAAATGTTGCAGATAATCGTTGTTCGACCTTCCTGCATCCTCAAGGAACGAGTCAACGAAACACCCACCACAGCCCAGTAGATCCAGGACTCAGGCTGTAGAACGAGGACTGAAAATGTTCCAACGCGTGGAGGGGGGTGAAGCCCATATTATATTTTGTTTTATATTATAAAAATATCTACTCTTTGCGGAGGAGTAATTTTCTCCTACTCCTTCGTAAGGGGATAAATATTGATATGGATATTTATTTTGTGTATTCATTATTAACAGCCTCATGGCCCACAACATCCAATCCAATCTCCACAATCACATGTTGCTGGACTGGGGTATGTGTGAACCAAACTGCTGTTTATCTGGGCTGGAGACTGCACAAAAGGGATGAGACTGAGTTGTACCTTGACAGTTGTACCTATAACTAGCAGGTTTGTGTATAATGTCCGCCGTCGGTATAATAAGGCTCAAGCTCTGCAGTCACAAACACTTTGGGGTAACAGTGTAAAGATTGCACTCTTTGAACTAGAGTCATCGACCTGAACACATTTGTGGATATTTAAGTTGAAAGCAGAGCAGGGTCTTGACCTGTGTGTGGCGCCCTGACACTGGCCCCTGGCTGATTGATAGTTACTTTGTACTTGTGTTCATTGAGCGCCGAGATAATCAATGATGAGCTGTAGATCACAGAGCAGAGTTAGGAGCGTCTCGTCCGACCTGAGAGAAGTGCTGTGTCAGCCACTGGAGCGTTCTCTTTTGAATTCCACTGAAATGAACTGCAGATAACGCATCCATCTGGAACTGTGTCTTTGGGTTGACTGAAGTAAACAATAAGGAAGATGGGAATGGAATTTACACAGATTACACACAAGCAGCAAAAGCCTTTGACAAAGACAACTTAGTCTGCTTTAATTTTCTTTTTACAATGAGTTGTGAATAGAAGTGGAAATGTCTCACTGTTCAGGTGACAACTTTGAAGTGGTCCAGGGAAGGAAATAAGGATTACACTCCACAAAACATGTTAAACTTGCGAAGACATACTGTAAGTAATGGAAAACGTGTCAACATCATTGAAATGAAACTTGGTGGCGCTGACACAGATATGGCCTGATCAGGAATGCTTGGTATTTGTCTGCCCTCTGCTGACCTCCACACGCTGAGGTGTAACAGTGCTCCTGTGGCCTCTGGGTCCAAGTGTACTTTACTCCAAACATTTACTCTTCCTACTGTCCTGCACAGCTGTAATGGTGAGGAGCATAGCTCGCTGCTGCTCGTGTAACGGCTTGTCTGACTCAGTGGAAAGTTGTGTGCTCAGAGTTCCAGCTGCCCCCGGGGCACTCGCCAACACGTGTGGCTGCTCAGCAGGTGGACGTCTGCTGTTTGTGGAAGAGATGTGTAATGGAGCACCATCAACAACACACACAGACCACTTATTACAGCCACAATTTTCACACAGTAGTCTGCCATTAACACTGAAGTGAACTACTGACTTTGACACAAATAACAGTTTTCCAAAACTAAAGGGATTATTGAGTGTTTTTTTACTGTTGTCTACTGTTAGGAGGTAAGGCTGTGCAAACATAACAGATGGGAAAACAATATACTGCAGATACAAAGCTTTAATACATTAATGGTAACCAAATGCAGTGTGTGCACATTATTGTATAATGCAAGGGAGTTTTTGGGGCGAAATTGTCATTTTGTTCACATTTCCAAGCTACAGTGGTGTCAACATGTGAGACACTTTAGTTCAAGTGTTTGTGGTGGAGGCCATTGACTGTCTGGTGTGTGGTCACAGCAGGGCCTTTCTAGAGCAGAGCTAGCACAGAATTTCTATGTTTCAGGCAAGATTAAGGGATCCTTTAATTTTCCCACCGTAGGGACATTTCAGAATGGAAAGAAATGAATATTTGACAGTCTCTAAAAAGTAAACAAGTTATTAGCACACTTGAAATATCAAATTAATTCTACCGTCAAACGTTTTCTTGGCAGTAGCTAACAGGGTCATATGGAGAGAATTACCAGATGCTCATTTACAGCCAGACACTAGAGAAAAACACAAAACCACTAAAAATCTTCAGTATCATCTATCAGTTGATACTAAACTGTTATTTAATGTCTCGAAGTACAAAGTGGTGCTGAGGGAAACTGGTCCAAGCCGACCTCCACTGAACAAGACGTAGAGCCTGAAATGACTCTGTCTGAAGATGGGCAGTATGGGCAGAGCAAAATCTATCTTACCGGACATCTATCAAAATATGAAGCAGGAGAACCAGGATTTTTATTCCGGATTACTCCTCTCCTGAACCAAAGTATTCCACAGCATGGCAACAAAACACGCGGGGAAACTAACTGTGGCTCATATAGAGTTTCCTGTATCTCTGCACTCAAACTTTTGCATAAAATCACAACAAACAGATACATTCTCTGGATAAAGGGCTATTCCTAAAATCCCTATCCTGCTTTTACTGAAATAGAAAGTAAGTTATGCATGTCAGTAATCATTTATGTGGATCAAAATGACAAGGATAAGAAGAAAATCCTCAAAAAGGGAACTTGCGTAATAAGCCTGTGCACTGTAAAAACTGGAGTAGCCTACTTAACTTTGAAACCACAACAAATATGTAATGAGTATGTATCGACGCCTGTGCTCTAGATATTTCTATTTTGTTAAAAATAGAGATTTTATGCTGATAGAGTTACAGATTTTGTTTTATTTTAATTAGTTTAGAATTATTGGTATTTTATCTTGTGCTGTGTGCTCTTCATACTGTTCTGTAACTGGTGATGCAACACTGACATTCCCTGCTGTGGGATGAATATAGGATCTCTTAATCTTAATCTTTCTGTGTGGAATTTGCATGTGGAGTGAGAGGGTGAATGCCCACAACAATATTGTAAACCACTTTGTGACTCTGGTCTGTGAAAGGCACTATATGAATAAAGATGACTTTCTTTATGTATTGTCCTTCGCTTTCAAAATGGTTTGGTTCCATCAACAGTTTTCACATGCATATATTTTTGGAACAATTTGATCGTTACAAGAGGAACTTTCACTGTAGTGCGTGCTGATATTCACACAATTTGTTATATATATATTTTATAGTTCTTATCATAAGGAGTGTAGAGTGCAGCAGAGGCTTTGGGTCATTTATCCATTCTTCCATTTTATCATTTCATGTGACATTTTGGGATCATGGCTTGCACATAAAAACACATGTAAGTAATTTGCTTCTGTCACTTGCAGATTCACTCACAGTAATAGGTCTTAGGACTCAGTAAAAGGTCTTACATTGTTTTTGTTTGGCAATGGAAGTTTACATTTTTACTACTTATTACTATCCAGATCAGTCATAATGATTGATGCCCTACTTCAACATCCATTCACTTTTGTCCTTAAAATAATCGCCATCAGTGCACTTCAACAATCTTCTGAAAGCGCATTAGAGGTGAAGTCCAAACCCCCTCCTCTCTCCCAGTGGCTGAGAGCAGATTGTCGATTGCTTTGCCTAAGCTGGTTAACTCCTCATTGGTCCAACAGTCTGTCTGGGAGGCACTTCTGAAGACCCTGGCAGACCTTTGCCGTCTGCCTCACGTGAGATTTCCTGACCTCCTTGACAGGTTTTTCCATTCACGCAGAGAATGTGTGCCCCCCACCGAGCGCTTACAGCCTCTTGAACTGGGCAGCAGTGCATGTGACACGACACCTAATCCTCTGGACCTCCATAACTTGTCAGAACTCCAGGTGAAATGTGCTGAGGCAAGAGAAGTCATAATGTACGAGGAGATTTAGGGGCACTTGACCCGACATTACATGCATACTAGCAAGGCACTGAGTTGTTGAATAAACTTTAGAGTCTGTATGAAGCAAATTTCTCCACATATTATTGTGTTTTTGTTGTTGTATGTTGGTCCATAATGAGATAAAGTAGTAGGTCATCGGATTTCCACCATAAAGATGCTTTTTCCTTACATAGAGTATAGACACTGTGTTTACTGTGCACTGGTTTGTACTTTATTCAAGAGGAAGTCATGAGTTATTTTTAAAAAGTTTAGTTAATCATAAAAGTACTATTAATTTATATTTAAGTACTTGAGTAATAGTATAGGTACTCACAGATGCCCCGTTTCCACCAGCCCTACTCTACTCTACTCGTCTCTAATCTACCCTGATTGGGAGCGCCAGCCCTCCTTAACTGGTACCACGTGTTTTTGGGACCTGCTTGGCCCTGCTTCTAACTAAACCGAACTTGTTCTTTAGTGATCTAACTGCCAGTGATTAAACAGAGTGCTGCTGGAAGCCATGGTTACCAAGGAATTTCTCTGAATACATGTAGGTGGCTAGGATCTTAGGAAACACAACCAGGTAGAGTAGAGCTGAGGAAGACTGGTGGAAACAAGGCTTTAATGAAAAATATTGTAGCATCGAAGTTGCTTGTTTATGGACTTTTGCTCAATAATTGACAAGAGTTATGTTATAAATTAGAAGCATGGTTAACCACTTCAAAGCTCTATTCATGAGCTCAGAGGCTTGTATTAATAACGATGTGAAAATGGACCCATGTCAAATGTCTGCTTTCTGTCTTTTCATGTCCTGTCCTGTCTGCAAAGTCGTTTATACTGTTTTCGACCCATGTTTCACACTTAAGGAGAAAGTATGGATTTGTCTGTGAAAGTAAGATCAGGTAAAGTACAGTTTTTTCTAGTGACCAAGCCTGACCTAAGCATGAGAGGTTTTGATAAGCAGTTTCTCCATACAAGAGTGTTTACTTAGCTTACTCCAGGTCAGGACCTTTGTGGGCAGTGAACATATGAAGAAAGCAGCACAGGAGAGCTCTTTGTTTATGTTAGTGGAGTGTCATCTGGACCTGCCTCACTGAAGTCTGCCTACAGCTGGTGTGAAGGAGCCAGAGACGGAGCGAGACAGCTGGATCCTAAACGGCCATCTCCCCCACGGGCACCAGGATCAGAGAGTGTGTGTGTGTGTGTGTGTGTGTGTGTGTGTAGGACCTCCAGAGTTGGGCGAGGGGCTCTGACAGACTAAACAAGATCTTGTAGACGTTGAAAACATTGTGGGAAAACGTCGGGTAGATGTACTGAAGGGTTAAAGAACATAATCTGCAAAAAAAGGGGGATGAGGCCAGAGCAGACGTATCTTACATGTAAATCCCATAGGAAAGTTTCACAGGCGCCATAAACACCAGTGTGTCGTTCATGGGAAAGAGGAGCTTGTTGCGGACCACAATGGGTGTGACACCTCCTAAAGACTGGTTAGGTCGCTTTATAGCTCCAGGACGTAGAAAACTCGTCTGTCAACAGAGCGCTGAGAAAACACAGCAGACACTTATTTAGTCCACTTCTCCACAAAACTACTGAGATTAAATTTGAGTGGTTCCTTGCAGATGCAGGAGGGTCTGAGGACAGTGATGTGATGATCCAGGTCATTTATTAACATTAACATTTATGGACAGTGATCATCCCGCCCACCATTGGAGATCCTTTTTTGTTGTTGTAATTATTGCATTTCTTTGTTCCACATGTTTGATTCTCTGATCTGTGTTGGCAATTTGACAATTTTGTAAAGTTTTCTGAGAAGACAGCTGTTGTAATTAAGGGCTATGAAAGATTATTTTTTGTTACATTTCATTTGAATAATTGACTTTTTGTTGTGTCTGAACATATAAGCCATTGATGATTTCGCAGATTATCGGAGTTTCAGTTTTGACAAAATATCTAATAGCAATATTTATGGCAATTTTTGGTATCCTGTGTGTTTAAAACGAGTAATTTTGCTCGGAGTAAACATAAATAGATATGAAGCAATGACCTCATGTCAGAAAATAAATTCTGACCTATAGTTTAATACATTCATCCATCCATTTTCTTCCCCTTTGTCCATTTCTGTGTTATGTGCCACCCAATCCACAGAGCACCAGCCCCTCACTGATCCTGCTGCAGGAGGAGAGTCCACAGGAGAACGGCTGCTCTGTCAATGAGAGCATAGCCTTGATCTTCCAATGGGGGCTTCAGGCAAAGTGGGGATAAAGTGTCTAGCACAAGGACACAACAACAGCAGACATCAGTTGGTGGAGAAGGTCTAATGGTGGGCCTAAAACCAACAACCTAGTTAGATATATATAAACTTATATGTAGTGATATTTTTCTGATAAACCACATGACTAGATTCACTGCAAACAAACACCTTTTGCTAACTTCATCACAAAAATGTCTCGTTGGATTTGATTATTTGTGAAACTAAAAACAATACTAATAGCAAAACCCCATTCAAACTTCACAATATACTAATAATGACCCAAGTTGTTACAAACGGTTTTTAATCCGAAACAGATTCCAATATACAAATGCCTAAGAACCAGCTTAACAAGATTGTTACTATATATTACAGGATTTTTGAGTACATTAAAACGCTCTTAAAAAATGACAAAAACAGCGTATTTACAACACAAACATTTACAAACATTTCTTTAAGAGCCAGTGGTAGCACCATGATTTCCAGCATGGAGGAAGGAACCATTCAAACACCATTAGGTCCATCGTCCTGTAGCGACAGTTGTGGCAGTGACTGCGGCAAATGTCTGTAATACTCAGAAGGTGAGACAATTCGGCTCAAATTGAAGTAGGGACAGTAGTAAACACAGTCATTTTCAAGCCCCAGTGATTGTTATATCAAAAGGGGGTCAGCCGGTTCAGAACAGACCTGAGGGAAGCCATTTTAGGAACTGCTTTACCAAGGTCAATCCTTCATTTTTTGACAGGGCCCTTTTTATCCTTGTCGAATCCTTCATATTTCCAGTGTTCATACACAGTGTAGACTCAGGTGCTCAGTATCTGGGTGTAAGAATGGCCTTGATTTGTGTAAAAAAAAAACAGCAGTCTACAGTACATTAACTTTGGCTTTTCGCGCATCAGAACTGGATGCGACCTCGGAAAACACTGCAGTTTTCATTTAAGCTTTATGACAAAACTAAGATACAAAATACTTCATTCATCCATTATTGAAATTCCACTGAAAGTAAATTCCTTCAAAAGGCCTGTCCTGGGCCAGAAAAACCGGTAAGTGAAGTCTAAGGCACATGAAGCTGTGAGCTGGGGAATGTTCGCAGAGCTAGACAATAGTTCCTGGTTTGGACTCTTCGTGCCAGTAAATCTCCTCGGCCGGGTCCATGCCGGGGTGCATCGGATGGGCCGTCGCCGTGCGGGTCTCGCAATGGCTGACGTCGATGTAGGACCTGTAGTGGACACAGGATTAAAACACATTAGGCGTAACTATGAAGGAGCCCGGGGACAGCTGGAGAAGGCGTCGACCCCTCCTGTGATAATCCACGTTTGTGCTGGAGTCACCTCGCGCTGGTCACATGGCTGGGGCTGTTTACGCACATTGATAATCACGACATGCTTCTGATGAGGGTTTGGGGTCTCCGATAACATGCCCCTTTTCTCATGTTAAACCAAAAGGCTGGGGCGAATGAATGGCTTTAATTGTCTGATGGGATTTATGCCCCTGAGCTGACCTCTTTCCCTCACAGGTCACTGAAACAGGACTCAGTTTGAGTAGTTTGACCGCAACATGCTTTACGTCTTTATATAGTTTGAGAGTAGTCTTTATGTGTGCGTAAACAGCCCTACAAGTTTCATGTTATTTCCTAACTGCCACAAACCACTGTCCTTCTGCCAGAAATCATTGCAAATCAGTGCATTCCACCACCGCATGACACCCAAGAACACACAATCAGCAAAGAGGAGTGAGATTTTGCTCGGGTCTTGTCACCACCACCATAAAACCCCGTGGGCTTTTATACTTCCTGGTCCTCACCCTTTGTCTATTGGGGGAATGTGTAAGTTTCCTGGTCGGTGGTACAGGGCACAAGAGGGCGTGCCATCCCCGACCTTTCAAACTCTGTGGGACATCTGTGATATAGAGAAGCGACAAGGGATGAGCGAGAGGGAGGGTGGACTCTGTTTACCCCCAAATATTATTGATCCAATGTGCATATACAGTATTCATGTTAAAAGTAATCCTGTTGATGCTTGGATGGTTTAAAACAAAAAAAAAACAAAAAATCTTCCAATAATGTTTCGCCCTTGTCTTTGCCCACTTCTACACAGGTTTTATTTCTGATCTACCAGTGACATGCACTGCAAAAAGTGATGAAAAATAAGTCAAATTTGGCAAAATGTCTCTTAATTTGAGCACATTCTGACTGCCTTAAAGCAAGATTTGACAATGGGAAAAAGAAAACTGATCTTGTTTTTAAAAAGATACAAGAAATGTCTCAATTTTGAATGATAAAATAAAGCAACGGGTTCAATAAATAATCTCTGCCCCAGTTATAGGAGAAGTAATAATGGTGAAATAATATATGGTGTTTTTGTTCTGCTCTTCCGTGGGTCTGTGTGGGTCCAGGCAGTGGTCACTTTGAGAAGCCGTGCACATTTACTACACCACACAAACCAAGCAGCTCAAAAATGCACTTCACTCCAAAACACTGAACAAGCAAAAAACGAAGTAGAAGGCAAACGCAGCGACAGTGACCGGGGGCCGTGTACTTACAAGCAGCTACCTTTGGGAAAGAGCGCCTGACTGACCCCTGCACCCTGCGTGGGAAGAGGAGGAGGTCTGGACAGGACAGTGAGAGGGGGAAGGAGCAGCAGAAGCAGCAGCAGCAGACCTAGAGGGGGAGTAAGGGCAGCGCCTCGGGCCATCAGGGCTGCACCAGGAGCCCTTTAACAGCTGAGAAGAGCCGTATCTAAAAGAAAAGCAGGGGCCAGGCTGGAGTTAAGGAGAGGAGCGGTCTTAAAGGTGCAGAGGGCAGAAGCTGAGGGTCAGAAGTGAGGGACGTCCTATTGTTAAGTCACGCTACACTGACCGTCATATACATTTAAGAACGCTGTGTCACAAGTAAAAACATTAATAGAATACATGATTAATAAAAAAAGGTTATAAGCAACAGGGATCTTAATTAGATTTTTTTTAAAATAAATATAACTTTGAAACCTCATCAAATTTGAATAATGTTATAATTATGGGTCGACCAATTATCAGCAAAGTGAGTTATCTGCACAATCGACGTATTGGTACATGATATTAAAAATGATACTTTACTCAATCATTGGTGGATTCCAGCCTAATGCTTGAAACAGAAAATGTATAATGATGATACGTGTGTTACAAAGTGCTTTCTCATAATCAGTTTAGTTTGGTGTATTTCAGGCAAAATCAACTTAAATATAATGACTCTTGATTTTGAATTTTAGATCACATCAATTACCAGAGAGATCCACCCAAATCCTGAACATTTTTGCGTTTCTATTAGTTATTCGTTTTGTTCAATGAACATTTGCTTCAGATATTTAAACAAATGTACGTGTTTGACTTTGTATAAAATAATAATTCTGATATTGTCACTTTTACTGCAAATTAACATCGGCTCCATATATCAGATAATCGCTTATTTGAGTATCAATTATTGAATCAGCCCTGAAAAAAAAAATCTCAGCCCACCTCAAGTTATATTTATGTAAAAAAAGACATCAGATTTTACATTTTCAATAGCCAGTCAGTTAATTAATTAAAAGCAGTGCTTAGCTTGAGGACTAAGTAGGATCAGGGAGTGGCTTATTGGATAAGTTGTTTCCTCACCTGCTGTGGGCTGCGTGGCTGTAGGGGACTGAGTTGTACGAGTAGGACTGATGCGCATGAACGGGCAAGTCATACTCCAGCATACTCCCAGACACGCTCCCGTGCCAGTTCTCTGCAGAAGACACTGGAGGACACAAGAGGGGCCGGGATTAGTGCGTGTCAACATTCAAGACCAAATTCAATTAAATGTATTATTGTATAGCGCTAAATTACAACAGCAGTAGTCTCGGAGGACATTACATGGTTCTGGATTTACAAACACAGATCAGAGAATCAATCAGTTCAAACACATGAAATGCAATAATAACAAACACATAGGAGCCATTGGACCAAAGGGGGGAGGTAACCAGTGTCCATAAATGTTCTTAAATGTCCAAATACACTCTGTTCTGTGTATCTTCAAGTAATTTAAATCCAGCTGCATAATCAGAAAGGGAGATTGCCCCCGACAGACACATAAACGGTGGAGAACAACCGCGCAAGCCATAATGAAAGTAACACGCTGTGAAGGGGCCGCTGTTTTTGGCATTAAAAACAAACAGAGATCCCAAAGTCCCATTATAAAGTGCTGGTCTAAGTTATTCAAAGCTAAACTATTTTTATGGCCCAGTCTGGGATTCAGTACTAACCTGTGGAGTAGGCGATGTTTCGGTTGCTGTGGCAGTACGGCGCGGGCATGGTCTGGTAGCCCATGCTGGGATGGGAGCCTCTGTCATAGTCGTAGCTGTACGTGGGCTGTTTTTGTGAGGCGTTGCGCTGGTACCAGTCTCTCAGATGCCCCGCCACAACTGCCTTCTTCACGTTCTTCATATGGTCCTCGTTGGGTCGGGGGGCTGGGCGGTTTCTGGGCGGCCTCAGCGTGGCGTAAAGGTTGTGCATACTGTCCACCTCGTCGCTGGCGTAGTACCCGTGCATGTCGCTGTTGTGATAGGCCGAGGCGTGCGGGTGGTACGCGTTCACGCTGTAATGTCCCTCCATCTCGTTGTCGTACATGTATGTGCCATTGCAGTACGGCTCGGGATCGGCGTAGGAAGGATATCCGGTGACGTAGTAAGCGGTGGTGGATGGCCGCGTCGGGGGTTGGTAAGCGTAGGAGGAGCGCGTGTCCGGCTGTGCCAGGTTGGGCATGCTCCCGCTGTTGGCGTATAGATCCCTTTTGTGGCGTCCGCGAATCCTGCGGCGTGGGTTGTGGTGGTTGTGGTGGCCCGGGACGCTGTACTCCACGCTGGACTGGCTGGTGTAGGAGGAACCGTCGTCCAGGACCTCAGTGCTGTTGCTGCGACGCGCCGGATTGAAGACGTATGTGGGCATCGGAGGCTCTGGTTCTGGATACTGAGACTGCGACTCCAGACTGCCGCTGCGCTGTCGAAAGTGCTGAGATGGTTCCTCTGACCTGAAGTAAAGAGAAAGGTTTTTTATATTTGTATTATTTTTTGGCAGTTGTTATATGCACGATAAAAAGCATAGCAAAGACAAAAGGATTAATAAGAACAAGGCAAGGCAAGTTTATTTGTATAGCACAACACACGGCAACTCCAAGCGCTGAACAAAACAAGACAGAAACAATCACACAAGGCATTCAAATCATAAATAATCACAGTACATTACAAAGAGTAAAGATACTACCACTCAATTGTATGCACAGCTAAACAGAACAGTTTTTTAACCTGGATTTAAACATTGTCAGTGAAGAAGCTAACATTTTCAGGAAGACTATTCCAGATTTTAGTTCCCCATGCTTAGTTGAGACTCTGAGAACCAGCAGGAGGCCAGTCCCTGTGTATAAGTGTATATATTTTGCCCCTGGCCCCAGCACTTTAAAAAAAAAAGATTGTTAAGGAAAGCCCCTTGAGATTAATTATCTAATTACGTTCTATCAAAGTAAACTAAAGGGACTATTTCTTGGGAACATTTCTTGCTGGTAGCAAATGAGCAACTACAAAGAACCTACACCATTTTGATCAAGATTCTGACCAATAAGTACTGTCATTCAAGCCTATATTATTACAATTATGTTATCTTTTTTGTTTACAGGAGACATGACTGTACCTGAGCTGGGTGCTGCTGTAGGCGTTGCGGGTGAGGAGGGGGGTGGGTGGCATGCTCCGTGCGTCACGTGGCTGCCTGCAGGGCTGTTTGTACGGGCTGGCAAGGCTTGACAAGGGATCGCAGTTAGTGTAATAGTACGGATCCTGGCCACAGTTTAATCTGAAAAGATGATAAATGGATGCTTTCAGAATCCAGCCCTTCTATCAAAGCAAACAATCTGACCTCAATTTAACAAAAGGAGAAAACCAACACCTTTGTAGCAGCATTTGAGTCATTGCTAACACCTGGCTGAGTGTCATTTCATAGCCCAGCCAGCCTTCTGCCCATAAACTATTGTCTCTTCTGCTGCAATTGAATTCCACCAATGTTTAAGTGAGCCAGTGTTTGTATATTTTCTCTGCAGTGGCCTGTTCTTTTCCATCCTATTTTTAAAGCCACTGTGTTTTGGCTGATAAGGGGAGTAGATTGTTGAAGCGGCAGGCAGGGACGAAGAGGGAGGCGACTGGCAGGAATGTAGCTCTGGGTCTGATGCTGCAGGTCTGAACTGGCTCCAAACTTAAGGCTTTGAGAAAAACAACCCGCCAAGAAGCTGAGTCGACAGTAATATGGCGTACCTGCTGTCGGCCTGCTGGTCGTTGGCTAAGCATCGTTGGTCTCTGCTGTAGTGGACGTCCAGCGCGTCGACGTGATGCGGTCGGGGCGAGTACTGCACAGACCTGGACCTCTGCCTCTGGGAACCGAGCTCCTCATCTGTGGCAATAGTACACGGTTAGTTAGGAAACGGCAGGGAAGATCCAATCAGAAACGGACGCATACGCACCGTCATCCAGAGTGAGGCTGTCTGATAAGGAGCTGAGTTCTGAAATGTTCACATCATCTAAACAAATGTAAAAAGATAAATTAAT
>JAPMNZ010955228.1:0-15708 GCA_029875035.1 Pomatoschistus microps | reverse complement strand
TACAGATATAACAGGGGTCCACTGTACGAAATATGCAGGTCAGGTACACACTCCACCCCTTGACCACATTGTTTTGATATCTTAACAATAATGATCGAAATATGTGATTAAGAAAAGGTTTTGGTGAGGGGTTTAGTCCGCAAACTCCATGCTTTCTTGTCTGTGAAGTGTCCAGTGTATTTTACCTTTCTGTAGACTTCTCCCCTACCCTTCATACCTCAGCCCACATCTGCCCCTGCAAAACAACTGCCCGACCAACGGCCCACCCTCCTGATGTTGCCNCCCCTCTCTCTCACTCCAATCTCCACAGTCATTCATCTACCTGTCTCGAGACGCAGCGGCCGGATGCCTTCAGTTTTAGGCAAATTACAAAGTCCACACGAAGGAGAGCTTTGGGGGGATAGGAAAGACTCAAGTCTACGGAAGGAGTTGCCGGAGTCTGACGCTACCTACGTAATCCTCTTAATGTCAGTAGGAGTAGTTAACAGGATGTACCTCCAAACTACTCATCATCACACTTCCCCCTCAATAATCTCCGCAGACGTAAAATCAAGGTGCAGGAAAATTCTCACAACTTTTCAGAAATTGCGTTCGTAGATTGAGTCATACGCCGTAAACTTGATGCATTTTTTAACAGTTGATTCAAGACTGAAAAGTATACTTACATTTGTGCTCATAAGTTTAGTTGCCATGGCTGAATTTGTCATTTCTCTGCCAAATTTCAGTAACGAATTAAAAAAAAGGTTAGTTTACCACTGTGGTTGGGTGAAGAATTGTTTATTAGTTTATGTTTAGTCGCCTTGAAACAACATTGAGCATACGTTTCTGCTGTGTAGTTGTTCATTTGTATTTATTCTGCCAACTCCTATTATACATTATTTATGTATCTGCTGGTATTTGATATTCACCAATAATTAAGCAGGGACTAAAAATATCACTTATTTCCATGAATCACAGATAACTTGATGAAAGTGTTATGTGTGTTGAGTAATTTATTCCGGTCTATGCAGAATAGACTGTGAGACGTTCATTGGCCAATATTATGCAATGAGCAGTTAATTTCTAGCTCCAAACATGATGTGGATGAACGAAAAATCACAACGGGAGACTTGCTTTGTGCTGCATCTGTTTCCTGAGGGTGTTTCTTTGGTCTTTCACCGAGGGGTCAGAACTTACACGTGCCCCGCCTGTGACAAATGATTGACTTGTGCTGACGTCCGAAACGTTTTTACAAACTTTTTCTTCAAAACCTTAACCTCCAAATCATCTGTCAGCAGAAATGATTGATTCTAGTGGGAGAGAAAATACCTTTTAACGCACAACATCCGCTTCTGGCATGAGTAAAAACAGATGTGAAGACTACTCTTTTCATCATGATATCTGTGAGTCCTAACAGCTCCAGGACCTATAATCAAAAACACTTGAGACTGTTTAAAAGTGATTAAAAAAATTTAACTTTCCTGATGGGGGCTGCTTGTGAAATAATGAACGTTTTTACTGCTCAAAAACCTGAATTCATTTGTATTTATTTTGTTCCTTCCATGTTCATTTCATTGTAAATATGACCCGTTTACTGCGCCTGAAGAAGTTAATCTTTTTCTCGCTGTTCTTGATTGTAGATCATCTAAATCCAGACTGGAACTTTCCAAAACATCAAAATGAAAATGGACCAAAGTCTTTTTAACTTTTATTATCCCTGTTCAAGATAAATTGGATAAATTGCTGTTGTAACATAATTTGCAATAAGCCACTTGTATACAAACCTGATCATCATCATCAAGCCTCAAAAGCTAAGCAGGGCATAGATTGGTTAGTACTGTGATGGGAGACCTCTGGGAACACCAGGTGCCACAGTGGAGTGGCTGCTGCAATAATGTGCCAAACTGTTGGTGTGTCCTTAGGCAAGACACTTCATCCACATGGTATGAGTCAAGAGTGAGGGGAGTGATTGGTGTTGGTTGGAGGGTCTGTCATTGATAGCCCTGATTCAGTCACTTTGCCTCAGGGCAGCTATGGCTACAGTAGTTTATCACCACTGTATACAGAGTGAGTGAATAATTAAGTGTCCAGAATAGCGTTATTAGTATAATATTAGTATAGATATTTTGTATATTACAGCCACCGTATATTTTGTATATTACAGCCAAGTGGATAGCACTCTCGCCTCTCAGCAAGAAGGTTCTGGGTTCGAATCCCGGTCGGACCAGGACCTTTATGAGTGGAGTTTGCATGTTCTCCCCGTGTCTGCGTAGGTTTCCTCCGGGTGCTCCGGTTTCCTCCGGGTGCTCCGGTTTCCCCTACCACAAAAAATATGGACAATAGTTCTGGCATGTGCCTCCTACTGGCCCCACTCCCATCTCTCTGTGGAGTGAGAGAGAATTGCCCCAAAAAAACTAAACAATTGTAAACCACTTTGAGGCTCTGGTTAGAGTGAAAAGGCGGTATATAAATTACTAAAAGATAAAAGAAAAGACAAGAAGATATTATTATTTTTATTAGTATAGATATTTTGTATATTGTTATTGTTATTTTCATTAGTATAGATATTTTGTATATTATTGTTGTTATTTTTATCAGTATACATATTTTGCATATAATTATTTTTATTTTTATTAGTATACATATTTTGTATATTACGTAACAGTGACATATAATTCTGGCTTTTTTTTATGATTGAACAAAGTCTTGATTCTTGGTTGTGGTCTGGGAAAAGGTCAGACGATTTCAGCACATGATCCAGGGAAACAAATCAATACATCTTTAATTTATTCCACTAAAAATCCTTTTTACCAGCTCTTTTATGTTTTCCACCTATTCTGCGCTGTGTTCTCAATCGAAGGGATTTCAAAGCGGCATTTAGAGATGTAATACGACTCATCTGCCGCTCTTTGAAAATGAAAGCAGCACCTATCTCTAAAAGAATTCTGCTCCTTTTTATCTTAAGAACCAAACACGCACAATAAAAAAAAAACTCCGGCAAATGCAAATCAATATCAGATGTTGTGCAGCACTTTCATATTTCCAGCGGCTGTTAAGCTGCGTCCGTTGCGCCACCGTCTGACCCTCCGTGCCCTGGTCCAAGCCTGCATGGCGTTCCCGTTGCCAGAGCGAGTTGGCAGCCTCCCCGCCCGTGATCTATCGGCCGCTGCAGCATTCCTCTGGGGCTGACCCGGATCAAATGGCAGTGATTTCCCAAACAGGAGAACAGAGATGCGGCGTCTGACCTCGCCTCTGATCTGCCGCAGCTGTAATGGCTCCAGGTCACAACTGATACACGCTGATGTGCAACTACCGCCCGTCAGTGTTCAGATCCCACTGGGAGACCTGCGCCGCACAAACATCAGCAAGGGTGGGATTTTATGTTCGTTTATTGCTGAAATTGCTGAGTGTTTCCTGATTTCATGTTTGATTTTCACATGCCATTTTTAAGCATGTATGAATTAAGTTTATTTTGGTCACTGAATAAGTATGTTGTGAACCAAGAGAACGATCATGACATGAAAAAACCAGCCACATGTTTGTACAACACAATTCATACACAACTCAAAAGTGCTTAAAGGGTACCTAACGTTTTTGTGTCATGAATAGAATATGTTAGTCCCAACGGAAAGAGCCTTGTGAAAGTAAAATATTGTAAACAAATCAAGGCGCAAAATTATCTTGTTAGAAAATGGTGTGTATGTATTATTTTTTTAAGCTGGTAAAAAGAACTTCGTGAGAGGTTTGATGGTTTGGGCTGAGAGCTGATTGCCTGAAAGGGTGGTCCTCTATTTTTCACTTTTCTGCCCGGAAAAGATGTTTTGAGGCAAGGAAATACGTGACAAAATGTGTGATGGATGAATTATAACTCGTTCCTTGCTCTCAAAACAGTTTCATTGTTTTACATAGTTCCAGTTCTGTCCTGTACTTTAACAAAACAAAGATGGAAACATTCAAAACATTAGACAAGGAGACATTACTGATTGTTCGACTGTTTAACACGACTCAATTATTGTCATGGTGTGGATTTTGTGTTATTTTGTTCTTTGATTTTTATTTGATATCAGTTCTCAGTTGATTTGTTTTTAGTTGTACTTCCTCAGTTCTCAGTTGATTTGTTTTTAGTTGTACTTCCTGTCTTTTCCCCCTGTGTTGATGGACTGCCCCGCCCTGATGTGTTCCACCTGTGTCTGTGTCTATTTGTACCATGTACTCCTCTCCACTTGTTGCTGGTCCATTGTATTATCAACGTCTGTCCTGTATTGTCTTGTCAAGTTCTGTTCCTGGTTCCTTTGGATTTTTTGAGATTGGTTTTCACCTTGGAATTTATTTTTTTAAATCATTATTTTTTAGGTCATTTCACCACATGACAATAATATGTAGGGAAAATGATGCAGGTAATCTGGGAACACAAATGCAGAGTCCCTGCACCGCTCTCAGCAATGCAGATCCACACATCCAAAGTTAGTTATAAACCAGATCAAATATGTATAAAGTCGTTTCTATACAAACAGAAGTGTTGTATTAAAAGTTGATGTGAACGGGATCGTAAGCGTCGTGAATTCACCAACTGGGAATTGTTTACAACAAGCAACACAATCCACTCTTATTTCAGAAAATGCAAAGCTATTTAAATCCATAAAAGTTAGTTTTCATCTTCAATATGAATATGCTTGTTTTTCTCAGACTAATACATAATCTTGCCTTAACCCAAAAGCAGCTCTCTTTTGAGAAACTGTTTTATTGAGAAACATTCAAGGTCGTCAGTGTTCATTATGTGTGATTGAACGCTTTGATGCTATTCCAGGGGAATACAACATTTGCTTATCAAAACCATTTTACAGTCATTAGCCGAGCCATGTTCTATTTATGTACTTTCAGCTCCATAGCTGGTTTGGTATACATTTCCATCTCTACCTCTAGTTGTTGAAGGTTGCTTGGTTAGAAACTGAGAGCTCCATGTTCTATATTAGGTAAAACTCTTCTTTTCTCTGATATTATTCTAACTATTGCATTTGTCAAAACTCCTCAAACATGAGTGAAATGGAAGTGGACAGTTTGCACCTCAGAGGAATATACTGATAAGATTCACGGTCCAAGTGTTAATGCGTCAGCCCCAACGGGAACTTTCTGGTCATTTACACAGTGTTACTTTAGTAAACCTGAGCTGGTTTCAATAACGCGAAGAGGAGAGATGGCGAGCGGCGCTTTGATCTGTAGGATTGAGATGTGATGAGGCCTGTTCAAAGTGAGTACAAAGTAGTGTTAGGATGGAAAAAGCAAATGCAGCTTTAGTCAGGGAAGAGGATCCGAGGTAGAGCGATGATGAAGAAGCGTCCTGTCTCACTCGAGTTGTCAGCGAAGAAGATAAAACGCTATCTGACATTAAATATACATGCTTCTTGTAAAGTTGTCTCTCCTTTTAAACACACTTTTGTAACCTATAAATTTTGAAACACATGATGTGCCATTGTAGGCGGCTGTACAAAGACTAATGAGGTGGTTTGTCATTTAAGGATTTATCAGTGTGTCACTGAGTGTGTTAGAATCAAATATTTATTCAGGACATATTACCATATTACCAAAACAAATATGAGCCTCACTGGTGGTCTGAATAGTGAATGTGTTACTTAAAAGTCATTTGCAGGGAAGCATCTTTACACACCTGAACATGTCACTGTCTCTGTGTGTTTTGCACATTTATGTAATATTAATGTGATATTGAGTCAGCTCATCGATGGTATTACATAATCTCACATAAGTCCTTTAAAAGTTGCTGGCACTTGGTCACAGTGTGCAGGATGAGAGAGGGGGAGTTGCTCTTGGCTGCCTGTGTCATCAGCTCCAGCGTGTTCTCGGCGTGTTGTTGTTTGTTTGGATGAGTGCCCTGTTTTCCTCTGTTGCAGGTCCAGTGATGAAGCCCCAGCACAGAACCACTCGCCGCCGGGGCCAGCAACCCAAGCTGCTCAACAGCCCCGAGGACAGCCTGTACTACAACCAGCTCAATGTGAGTTCAAAGTGGTGATAAAGGCCTTTGTCTGACTTTGGTTCCACATGATAATACAATTAAGGCTACCTGTGCCAGGCCCTGGAGCCCCACCCCCACGCGCCTCTGCCTCTTGTCTTGAACATGTGCTTATGCTCTTTATCTGTTGCTTTCATGTCAGGATGTCTGCCTTCACGGTGAATAATTGATGTGGTTTATCAAAGCTGAGCAAGATGCATGCTTCATCAGACTCACTTGAGCCCTTTGATCAGAAAAAATTATGCTGTGACTTCTGATATTATCAGCATCTGCTCGCATTCAACACAAAATCACTTTGAATTAAAAATTAATGACTCTCTGCTCATCTTTTGACTGTGTGCTCTTGGCCCTTTCCTCAGAGAACTCTGGATTACCAGGGGAGTAAGAGGAAGCCGCGAAAACTTGGGTAAATAACTGCTTTCCTACTTCCCTAACTCTAAACAGAGCAGGCCCTTTGTGGAATTAGATCTAGAAATGGAGCTGTTTTTTTATCATGTAAATAGAGAGCCCAAAATAACAGGCCTTTTATGAGCAGCTGTTTTGCGTCATTAGAGATGGGGCCAGTATTGGGCTGTGTCAGCATTTTAATTGTTCACATTCTGAGTGTGCATGTGTTACAGCTGCACAGATCCAACACAATCACCAGCTATTTTGTGATCTGCAAGTTCAGATTAAAAGAATATTTGGATTTAACTAATACAAGCTTTTAGTTCGACTTAGTTCTTCCTAATGTTTTTCACCTGTGACTTCTCTGCTTCGACACATCACAGACAAATCAAAGTGCTGGATGGAGAAGACGAGTACTACAAATTACTGTCGACTGTGGAGTCTATCCCCGAGGACGAGTTGGAAAGCGTGGCCCCCTCCCGTTTCTTCTAGTGGGCCGCGGACGAGCGTGTCAGTGGTAAGACAGGTCCCAGACAGGCAGACAGACACCTCAAAGAGCCCTCGCTGCTGGAGTGCCCTGGTTACAGAGTGGGGAGAGGGGAGGGGGTCTGCGGTGTAAGCGACCTGTGCAGCAGTGTGCTCAGCTGATAATCTGATGTGTTTACAAAAACCTCTGTGCGGTTCATAAGCACTCTGACATTCTGTTTAGAGATCTCAGCTGTTCAGTGGAGCGAGCCATCAAGAAGCTGTTTGTAAAGGATTGTATTACATTTAAATATGAAACTGAATATCCATGTGAAGTGACTTAAATGGTGGCCCAAAACTACAGAGTAAATTGCATGTAAAGTTCAGAATATTCTACAGTAGTGCTTACCAAAGGGGCCCTCGAAATGTGTTTTTAATCTTTGGTATGCAAATGGACTGGCAAATCAGCACTTTTTTAAGGTTCCTATATGGAGGTTTTAGATACAGAGAATCAGACCTTTCCACAAACCTGAATATCAGTGTATTTCTTTGTACATCCAGTTCTCGTTATAGACTGTTAATTAGAAGTAGAAGGTTTTTGCCGGATGTAGAAGAAGCCAATTTCCTTATATGAGCATTTGTTCCGACTGCGTCAGCTTCGCGCACTGACAGGCAGACATGTTGCTAAGATTTCCCCCACTATTGAAAGCATCGGATCTAGTCGATCCCTATATGGCTCATATCTGGATTTACAAAGATATTATCAAACTATAAACACCAGGACCATAGAGCTCTAAACCACATACTTTAAGACCATAAATGCTGATGTGATACAAACGGTTACTGACATAGAGAGGTTTTATCTCAATTCTTGGGTTTCATATGACCTCGGGGCAGTGGCGCGAATGACATACGTGGGACAGCCGACCAGACCGGACGTGACCTACCCTGGGGGTGCAGTCTGCCGGGTATATAGTAGAAGAAGCACTGTCAAAATACCATCTTTTTGTGCGGTGTACGGTTGTAGCAACTGCGCGAATAGAGAGAAAGACAAGAGTTTTTTCCGTGTTCCAGATGGATCATGGCTTTCCCAAATAAGCGCCAGATAAGCGCCCCCTGCAGGCCACCCGAATGAAGCGCAGCAATTTCTTCTGTTATTTTTTCCAGAAATGCTCAAAATCAAGACACTTTTGAGAAATATTTTTAAGTTCTCCCTTAGAATTGAGTGTCCATCTCCCAACTAAGACTGTTACAACAACCGTACACGGCACAGGAGGAGAGCCTTTTGACTCCAAAACACACGATTGGTTTTCAATGGAAGCAAAACTGAGTTGTCCCATCTCTGCTCATTCGCCCTCTACAGGCCAGTTTAATGAAGCCCAAGAATAGGAGCCAGAGCGGACTGGAGTAAAACTTTGTTCATGAGCACTTTCAATTCAATTCAACCCTATTGAGCTTCATTGAGTGAGGGTTAGTATTGTCCATCTACAGTCTAGTCTATGGGCCTAAAGAATACAAAATATTAGATTAAGTTATCACTCATTTTCTGTGATGTTGTTTGTTTGTATTACACCAGATTCAGTGCGGGTTTATCATTGCTATATTACATTAATTCAATATTTAGCATGATTCAAGTGAACTCATACTTAAACATCACATTATCAATAAGCAACGTTTTCATAATTGTCATAACTATAAAAACACTGATATGATATCACAAACTGTGTGGATGTAAATTTAAACCATTTAGCTACGTTCAAGTATTATTTCTGTGTCTTGCTGGATCTGCAGACAAATCCTCATTCCTCGTACGTTTTCTCCCACCAAGGGTTTGAGGGGCTTTGTGCTGTCGAGAGCAGACCTCACTTTGAATCTCTGCCTAAATACAAGAATTTTCTTTTTAAGGCGGCAAGTGTCGGAAACGCAGGGCCGGCAAGTTGATTTGTGGAGTTCTCTTTTTTCCCTCTTTTCAATTTGCATATCATTTACTGCATCTCCCTTTTGTTGACACCCGAGGGCCTCAGAGGAGATTTTGATCTTAATAGGAAGAGTAGGGTGGTATGACTGAGATCTCATCCTTGCACTCAGCAGGATCACATAAGGGGCTCGATAACAGGCTGGTTTTAGTCAAGTTTAGGGTCAGAGCCGTCCTGGAGGTTTGTACGCACCAAGTAAGACGGAGCTCAGCCTCAAGTCTTAATGAAACTAATGATTCACTACAAGAAGCACATGACTGTTGGCTTGTAGAGATGTTATGTACTAATTCTACTTGAACCACAAAGATCCAAAACACAACAATCACACCAGTAAGTCTTTTGGGTTATACTCTACAAGATTTTTCTTTTCTTTTCTTCCTCAAGCTCGAATAAATAGTGTTTTAGAGCAGCAGTTCTCAGGTTTTTCCACAGGTTAAAAGCGTTGATATGCTGTACAATTATACGGCTCAGAGCACATGGCCATTCAAAGGAAATTGGCCCTTGGGAAAAATAAGTTGAAGAGCCCTGGCGCAGAGGAGAAATAATAGTTGACACATGTACCGATTGCCCCAGCTCAGCCGCCGAAGTTCACAGCTCCTCCAGAGTCATCCTGATGCACATCATGCCATCTCTGAGGATCAGGGCTCTCCTTACACTCCAAGTGTGTATTTATGGATGTGTTTTGGTAACTTTGCAATGGTGCTATAGTATATTTTCACTGGTCGGACAAGATGTGGGCATTCAGCAATGGGATTGTGCACGTTGATTTGTCAAACTGCAAGAGACATGACTGTAACAGGGGCCACTTACTCCCTCCTGAGCAGCACATCACTTATAAAGTTCAAACTCAGAGGAAATCGACAAATCCCGCTGCAACAGGGTTGTGTGACACTTTTACAAACTTGGAAAAGAGGAGCCAAATCAGCAGAGGTGAGGCACACAGCCTTCTACTGTAATGGCCTGACACATCACGTCTGGGACAATAATAACTTTGATGTCAAGTCTGTCACTATCAATGTGACCGACTTGTTTATATCTCCTCTCAGCTCGTCACAGCCAAGCCCCAGCCAAGCCTCAGGGATTCAAGAGCGGTCCACTCAAGTCAATGGCCTGTGCTCATCGGCATATGCTTGCACCATGAACGTCCCCAAACATTACTAGAAGTGATGCATTTTGGCCAGCTCCCCTCTTCCCAGTCTTATGCAGTAGATGCAGCAGTTTGTGCTACTGAGTTGAGCCAGTTAAGGCATTTGTCTTGGATGCCTCTTGGACGCCTGTTCCGGGCATGTCCCAACGGAAGAAGACCCGGAGGAAGACCCTCGAGATTCCCCCAGATGTGTGTGTGGAAGGGGAAGTCTGGGCGTCTTTGCTCAGACTGCTGTCCCTGTGACCCGGCAATGGAATAATGCAGAAGAAAATGAATGGATCGATGAATCAGCAGTGTGCCAATGAGTCGTCAAGATTTGAGAGGACCAGATTTGTTCCTCAAACATGTTGATTTGTAGATAAAAAAAGATTGTTTGGATGTGCATGTCCCTCCACATTTGAGGACATTTCCTTATGAATTTAGGCTGCAGTCCTGCGGGTGGGCTACCTCCACTCCCATGGCGACCACTTCTCATTACAGGTTCCCCAGTGGCATAGCTGGATGGGTCAAATGCACATTCCCCAACAGAGACAATAAAGTATACCATAACCTTAACTTAAAACAACCCCTCTGGCTTTAAATGTGTGTATAGGGTTAGGTTTTCAAAAGCATGCGTGTTTCACTATTATAATTAATTGGATCTCACGAAAAAGACGACAGCATTTTTTGATGTAGAAATCTTTCGCTTAAAAGAATGAATTAAAGAAGAAACAGACACAACGTTCACTGTTCCTCTTAATAAATAGGCCTAGAGAATTAAGTAAATTGATGGAACATCTATGTCTTGTCTATTTTTGTGCAGTTTCTCTGAAATAGATTCAAAGAGGAGACCAATGGCAGTGCTATAATGTGGTGTCACAGTAGCGTTTCACCTCGGGTCGTGAACACAGATCTGCCATAATTAAAATCCTGCTTGTGCATTACTCCCTTGCTGGGATAGTTGGTTCCTCAGAAGACAGTCTGAAATAGGTCACCCCAGCACCCCGTAGTGCATCTTAAAAGTACACTGAATCAATTAAGTGTGATCATGCTCCCTTGATTATTTTGGCCCTGTTTTACCACGGAGGGGAATTTCAAATAGGCTCTCGTTTGAATAACAAGGTTGGACTGTGGTGACAAATGCTGCCAGAGTGGCTGTTTCTACTTGTTTTTTTCCTGCCAAATTAACTCCCTGGCTGATTGCCTGCTTTAGCATATGAGAGGTGCGCGGAGGTGTGGACATAATTGGCTTTGTTAGCTGAAATGCGTTACAAAACACAAATATTGTGCAATACTGCACTAGTCAGTGTTTCAACATAATCTGGACAGAAAAGAGTTGAACCCATGTTTGACTGTGGTCACCTGTTTGTGTGTTCACAGAAGATCATAAATGTGGACTTTCCCTCATTAGACCTGACACATAGTCTTTAAGGGAGAGCTCCTTTTATGTGGCCAGCATGGGGCTGTTATTCCTTCCATTTATGCTCATTGCTTCATACAGCACAATTTCATTAGTTTCTTCATCTTAAGCAGCGCAAAACACTGTGAGCAAAGTTTTAAAGCACCTTTCTGAAAAGCTGAAATCTGCAGCCCTAACAAATGATGAAAAGCTTTTATTTTCTAAAGAAGCATACTTACCTTTTCACCTAATAGTGATGTCTCACTTCAAAGAGAGAATGCGATTAGGCTCACATTGTCCTGTTTCTATATCCTCTCAGTTCAAAGGCACACTTTCAATACCTGCATTTTATGCATGGTCTTTTCAAATGCTTTTCTAATGCAGTTTACTTGCTTTGTAAGACTGATTTGGTTAGCACACCAAACCACCATCTGTAGTAGGCCTAGATAATATGTGTCCATACATAAATAATATGGCTGTAGGCTTGTTTATGTTCCTTTGTGTTGCTTTAAGTTTATATGAATATGAATAGAACAGGGGAATGCATGGTCTGAAATAGCTTCAGACTTGGGTAATGATGACCACAGATAATTGTGAGAAATATGTCAGATGTGAGGGCTCCAAGCACTGGGACATTCCCCAAAGACTGCTTAAATAACGCCTGTGTAACAGTGAGAGGGATGTGGGCCCAGGCGTGAGCACAAGCACATAAAAGAGTCACATCAAAGCTGTGCTAATGACAGGGGCTGCATTAGGCTAACACAGGCTTTGTCTCTGCTTCCTCACACCTGCACTTACTGCCTTTCACTGCTCTTTCAAACACATTTGCATCAATATCATTGCAGAAACAAGAGTTTGTTCTGGTTAATCTTCATGGTCCAAATTACAGCTTCCTCTTTGAGAAGAGCCGTGTCACTATTCACACACTTCCTGTTGTGAACATGGCTAAAGCTGGGATAGACTTAAACGACAGTACTCTTATGGACGAGGTGTTATCCGGCACACCGTGAAATGTATTGACTTAAAAGTTTTCTCTGCCTCCGGATTTGGAACGGGACTTGACAAATCAGAGCGTGAAATTGTGATTAGCCCCTCAGTTTGGGAGTGAGTGTGGCACAGGCACTTGGCATGGCCAAAGGTGTAACCTGTTCTTTTGTGCGTGGCACTGCTTCTCCAGATGGAGGACCAGCTGCCCTGAACATGCTCTGAGTGCCCAACGTGCTGCTGCCATTGTTCAGAGGTCACTGTTATCCTTGTATACAATGTCAGGTTTTAAATGTAATAAATCTGAACATAAATGTACTTTGTTCTTTTATCGCATCCTCTCTTAATGCATTATCAAATACCTTCATCCCATGGTGAATGTCAGTGTTGCAGTGCATATTAGAGAACAGTAGGAATAAAGAGAGTGCTCAAATCGAGATAAAAAACAATAAAAACACAAATAAAACGATGTCAATATTCGACAATCTTCAGGCTGTTTGGATGTTTTATATCGCATTAGATTTGAACTTGAACAAGACTGTGGCTGCTTTGTGTGGGACAAGCGGTGCAGCCTGTTCTGTTCAAACATGAGGAGGGGAGGGATCGGGTCCTTTAGGCTGGATTAAGACGTCCAGGGTGGGCTGGAGGAGGTAAAGTGACCCTTCCCGCCCCGTGTGACCCCGGGGCCCACCGCGCATGGCTGAGGCTCTGCTCTTTGCTCTTGAATATGCATCACAGGCCCAGCAGAGGGAAAAAGAGCTGTATCGCGTTGCAGGCAAAATGAGCAAGAGCAAAGTTGGGGTTTGTGTGTCAGGGGCTACGAACAATGGCAGCTTTCTGTCAGACAGCGACTTCAAAGCCAGGCTGAGTGACGCTCTGAGTTATACTTTGTTGTAGATCACTGAGGAAATTCACAGATGTTTTCTCATACGAGACACCATTATAGCGGCTCAAGTACCCAGTAGCCCGGAGCGCCTCTCTCCCACACTCTCCCTCTGCCCTGCCCCTCCTCTCCTCCGCCCTCCTCTGCCTCTCTGCTCTGATATGGCTGCGATGAGACAGATGTGGAACCTGTTTTCTCGCCAACTGTCCAGAGAAGTTGAAAAGGCAGCACAATGTGGCACTAGCCTGTCTGTCAGCTCTGTTGCTTGCCCTGACAGTTTGCACCAAGAGTCTCAGAATGTCAGAATGATGTGTTTCTTTCTTCAGACCCTTTTCAGGTCAATGGCACCACAACTGTATGTTGAGCTGTTTGGGTGAATGATCAAACTTAATGCCCATGATTATATCTGTATTTTCTTCTGCTTTCAGGTCAGCCTCACTGAGTTTGAGCCAGATTACCATGTGATCAAAATAGGAGAAGCTACTCAACGGACCTGCTTTATGTATGATTCTATTTCATTTGAGCCAATTCATTATTACTACACTATGGAACTATGTGCACATACTGTAAGAGGAAAAACAAACTTCGCAATTTTGATTATTTAAGAGTAAATGAAGTTAGCCAAGTAATTCCTTTTGAGAGTTGATTTGAGTACTTTTTTTTAAAAAGATGTAAAAGATTAAAGTAAGATTACATGACTCCTGGTTATTTCAGTTCATTTTTTGGTAACAGAAATGATGCAGCATAACGGACAGCACTTTTTTAAAAACTTGGTTCCATAATCGCATTTCTGATTAGAATAACAAATAGAGCACATGCAGCACGGTCTGTGTTGAGCATTTAGTGACGGCAGGCAGAGAACTCAGGGGTCCTCCGACCCAATTTT
The DNA here is from genome assembly GCA_029875035.1 of Pomatoschistus microps. Taxonomy (NCBI): domain Eukaryota; kingdom Metazoa; phylum Chordata; class Actinopteri; order Gobiiformes; family Gobiidae; genus Pomatoschistus; species Pomatoschistus microps. The sequence continues at coordinate 1,598 of JAPMNZ010955228.1, read as the reverse complement.
CTCCACAAACGTTCAAGGAAAAGTGTATTTGGGCACATAAAGGAAGAAGCCCTTTGGAACCGGAGGCATATAGCCAGAAGTCAGTGAAGATTTGGAGCCCAGAAATTACCTAAGGGAGCTGCTTTGTCAACTCACTGTCATCAATTTGTACCAACTATATCAAAGTCCTGCGCGGTTAGACCTGTCCCCCATGAATCCCATTCACATTCAAATGCACCAATTTACTCATGTCACGTGACCGACGCAGAATCTCACATCACTCGGAGCATTTACATGGGCCTAGGAAAGCCAGAGAATTGGCCAGTCCAATATCACATCTATTGTTCAATAAGCATGTTTATAGTTGCACACAAATCGATGAAGACTGGGAGCAGACCAGACCCCATGTAACTCATGGAGTAATACCCTGGAGATTATTGGATTTATCAATTAATGTCCTTCCACAGCAACCCAGTCGCACACACAGTATTACAATGTTTTGGTCAGTTATGTGTAAAAACAATTCCAGAGAGCACTGTAGAGAGCAAATACTTGGATCAAATGTACTCTTTTGCCTAAATATAAACCGGGACAAGAGTGGGTTTGGTTGGAAAAGACATCAACGTCTGCAGAACAAGTGTGTGTATTGTGGCTGTAAGAGGGGTCGGCCCGATGCCTTAACTTTCGCGATCACGGTTGTGTCTCCAGGATTCATTATTTTGTAGTGTGGAGGTCCCTCAGCAGAGGAAACCTTCCAAAGTTTATCCTATATCAGTGATGGAAAGTAAAGGTACACAGCTTACCACAATACATGCATGTATTGAATGTTGTTCAATACAGGGTCAAATATGCAAAACAAACATTTCTTTTTTCCAAACAATAACGACAGGCAGCAGCGACCGCACCTGATATTGGAGTTCTTCCAGATCCAACAAAAGTGGACTAATCTTTTTTATGTGTATCAATGTGCATCAGATCAGAGACGTCAGCACTTGAGATATTATACAAGCTTAAGATATAGATACAAGTAACAATGTGGGTCAGATCAAATACGTTCAGTTATTCAGATAATACCTACCTAGATAATACTTTTACCTAAAAAGATGCCTAGTGCACCTTTTAAGCTGTTGTAAATACAGCACTATTTTAACGTATCGTCTATATTGGCCGTGAGTGTGGTCCTTCGTCAGTCAAGTTAGGATATCCCTGTGGTTTAGATCTTTGCCAAAAATGGAAAGACCCAGAAACTGCTTTAAAGGCTATACTGTCTGACAGAGCAGCAATCCTCCTGTGGACAACCTGCAGGAGGATCAGTGAGGGGCTGGTGCTCCGTGAACTGGGTGCAGCTGACTTTCCCCCCGACCCAGAAATGAATTAAGGGGAAGAAAATGGATGGATGGAAAGACCCAGAAAATGGTCATCTTGATTTTTGACTTGTGCCTTTAAGAGGAGGACTTAGTCCTTTCTCGAATAAACAATGAGAAATAGCTGCCAATGACAGACCGCATGTGTCTTCACCTCTCTGGATTGAGGACGTAGGGCTCTATGTGTCTTCACCTCTCTGGATCGAGGACGTAGGGCTCTATGTGTCTTCACCTCTCTGGATCGAGGACGTAGGG